>JBBPLG010000170.1:0-37367 GCA_038089695.1 Xanthoconium separans | reverse complement strand
GCCGGTATCGAATATCCCCTTGGAAAAAACATCTCGCTTCCTTTTTCGACAATAACAAGTTGACACACGTACCGCTAAATCACCTGGCCTCTGATGTTCGATAGGTTGCCATGGAATGACTGGATGTTGCGTCAATATGTATCAAATCAGATGAACGCAAGTGTACCATAACGACCAGTGTTCATGAGGGCTTCTTGGACACGTTTGAGCGCCCTCGTGATAGGAAGATGTGGGTCGCAAGCATCGTCATCCCACAAAGCATAGTTTGCGGCCGCTGTCGCAGTCCTAGAGTTTATATTCGTCTTCGTCTCATTTCTTGCGTACTGCCGGTATTTGAGCCAGGGTGCCACCTTGATGGCTGCTTCCATGAATGTCTTGAATCCCGAGGTGCTGCTTGTGATAGGACTAAAGACGCACCACATAGAATCGCTCTAGATTCCTTATGCGGGCTAATGATGACAATGGTGAAGCATGGTGAGCATGATCGGAAGGAGCGGGTGGAAATTCAAAGACTGAGGAGCGTCAGATCTAAAAGCACGAATGGGCGGTGGCGAGAGGTGGATTGGGAGAAAGGATGCGGACAGTGAAGCGATCAACAGTAATCGGTCCCGGTCATCTGTCGGACTTTAAAACTGATCACGGGAGGTGTTCATCATTATCCGACGACTCAGATGAACGTCATAAATATATATCTCCTACCATGGCGACCCTGGCTGTGCGTCGCAATATTGTAGCCCTTTTCTAATCACCGCACGCCTCGAATACTGTGACTCCTACGATCGACTTGCCGCAGAATCACTTGCAAATCTTTGTTGGCTCGACCCCTCCTCAGCTTTACATCAAGGTTGATCAACATCGGTCAGAATGGAAACGCGTGAGTGATAGACGTCCGTGATACCGCTCGTCACTAATGTGCAACTTAGCTTTCACTACCCCCCAAGTCAGCATACAATGTGCCAACCTTTTTGTGGTGCACCACTCATGTCCCCTTCAGTATCAAGTCTTCCGAGTTCTGGTCTCTTGGAAGTGAGGCAACGCTGTTTGCTACAAACAGCGCTTATGTCAGGCACTGACACATTCCATCGGCGTTCAAGCAATGGCCACATGCTTGCTTTGATAGTATGCTGTTTTTATTCCACTTAATGACGTCGCTGACTAGACTGAATATCATTTGTAGCCGATAGTCTGGAAGCCAAACTACATTGCCGTCGCTTTTGCTCCACCTCACCTCCCTTCTCCCCTCGTATCACCCAACGACGACGACGTGATAGCCGCGATAGCGTGGTTGTCGCATCGTCGTTGTTGCCACTCGCTTTCATCGCTTTCCGAGTCGTCGCCCGCATCACGGTCGCGCAGTGGTGACGTTTTTTTTTTTTTTTTTTTTTTTTTTTTTTTTTTTTTTCCATTTCTGTCCTTTCGGGGTGTACTTCCCTATGTAGGACATTTCTACGTATGAGCTAGGTAAAGGGGCACCCGTGCCCTGCCGTATCCCTGACTATGCGAATGCGACCAAGAGCAGGTCTTTGACCTCCCTTTGCCCCTGCCGTTCCCACCGGCCGTTTTAGACGCCATAGCCTTCCAATCAACGGCGCTCGTGGTAGGTGTCTGCGTGGTAGTAGGTGTGGCGCTGTGTGGTTATGGTTGAACAGGTACCCGTGAAGGTACGAAAGGAATGAGGGATCGGTAACGAGTGAGAAGTTTGGGGTTGTCGCTTCTCTAGTAGTGGATCCTGGAGCGTGCGGATGCGACGTTCCGTCCGTTCGACGTGAGGGTGGGGGGATTAGGGAGAGCTGGGTGTTGGGTATGCTCTTAGGGAGTAGTGTAGTGTATTAGCGTGTATAGGATGTTGTTTTGGTGCGGTATTCATGATGTATGGGTTGTATCTGCATGTTGTGTTAGTCAAGTTGTTTGGGGATGGGCGGGATTACACCGAGAGTGCTTTTGAAGCGACTCGTTCGAGCGACGTAGGTTAGTAGTTGCGGGATGTTGTGTTTGCGTGCGAGTAGGTTTGATAGGGAGAGGTTTCTGGGCCGGATGTTAGTTTTAAGGATATGGCGTATGTGGGAATAGTGGGGGCAAACGAATAGGTAGTGTTTGATGTCTTCTTTTGTGTCGGGGCAGTGCGGGCATTTGTTGGAGTCTGCGCGGTTGATGCGGTAGAGGTAGTCGTTTAGAGGACAGTGGCCTGTGCGTAACCACGTGAGTATAGATGTTAGTTTTTTGTGTAGCG
Organism: Xanthoconium separans; assembly: GCA_038089695.1. NCBI lineage: Eukaryota > Fungi > Basidiomycota > Agaricomycetes > Boletales > Boletaceae > Xanthoconium > Xanthoconium separans. The sequence continues at coordinate 35,137 of JBBPLG010000170.1, read as the reverse complement.
AACCGGCTGTTTTCAGGAACGTTCCCCCGAAGGCTTTGGGGTCGATGTCTTTCATTTTGGTGTGTCGTCGGGAGGCAGTCCATTTGCGTTCCCATCGAGCGCGGTTGGTTGCGCGTTGAGCTTGGAGGGACGCGGAGATACTTTTGGGGAGGGGGGAGTCTCTGAGATATTGCGGGAGGCGGTGTTTGTCGCTGGTGTTAGTGTGGTGTGCAGCTGCCAGTTTGGCTTCTAAGTCGGCCTTTTCGTTGCCTTCGACGTTGCTATGAGCGGATATCCAACAGACTTGTATGTCGTTTTGGTTGAGTTGTTTGGTGCGGGCGAGGTTGCCTAATGCGCTGCGAAATCTGTCTATCAGGTAGTGACCGGGTTTGGTTGTGAAGATGTCACCGGATTTGATGGCTGCTTGATTATCCACGAATATGACGAGAGGGGTGGGGAGGTTTCGTTCTGTACGGAGTAAGTGAGCTGCGAGTGTGAGGCCTACGGCTTCGGCTTCGTATACTGTATGATGTTTGTTGCTCCCTAGGTGATATCGGAGGGTGCGGGTGGAGCCATTTGAGCGGTAGAGTACAGCTGCTGCGCCTATTAGGTTTTGTTGGCCTGATCCGTCGCAGTATACTCTTGTTCCCGCTGGCATGTTGTTGTGTAGGTCTATGGATTCGGTTCTGTTGTTGGCGATTTTCGTGATGTATGGGAGGGATTCGGTGGGTGAGCGTCGCGCGGGGTGGATAGTTTCGATGAGTAGGGGATCGATGTTGTAAGCATGGGTGAGGTGGTGTAGGGAGGAGCGGTGTCGTTTGACGAATCGTCGTGATGCTAGTTTGATGAGAGGGTGAATGGGGTGGGTAGTTGGGTGAGCAGCGAGGCGGAGTGCGGCTTGGTGACAGAGGTTTTGGATGTTTAGGGCTAGGGGCATGATTTTTGCGTGTATTTCTAGAACGTCAGTGGCTGTGGATCGCAGGGCTCCTGTCGCGCTGAGGAGTGCGATACGTTGGACTTTGTCTAGTTTTTTGGCGATACCTATAGAACCCTTGGTGGTCTCGTCAGTTGTGCCGGAGTAGATGGGGGTGAACCAGACGTCGATAGCGTATAGCATTTTTGGGATGGTTACGGAGATGTAGAGTTGGCGTAGTAGGGTAAGGGGGATGCCTCCTGAGGACTTGGAGAGACGGCGTAGTTGTAATGCGTGGGTGGTTCCCTTGCCAACGGCGTGGTTGACTTGTTTTCGCCAGGTGAGTTGTTCGTCGATGAGTCCATTTGTTTCGACGATGATGAGCTCGCGAAGCTAGAGCATCACGATCATAATCGCAACACGACGCTGGACCCGGAGATGACAGGTTTTACAACCTAAGAATGTGTGGGAATTAGGTTCGTGACCCTGGGAAAAGCCTAATGATAGGATCGACTCCTTTGCGCCGTATCATACGACCAGTCTTGAGCACGCCTAGTACGTCCGCGGTCGTGACGTCTACTGCGGTGATACCACGACCAAAACGTTCAAGAGCCCAGCCCATAATGGAATTCAACAATGAAACTCCCGGTCATTGGTAAGAAATGTATCGTTCCTTGCTTGCAACTTGCGACGATGTACACTACATACACCCTCCTCACATATGAGAATGCCTCGGTCTCGTCAGCCCATCATCAGTGTTGCTCTGATGAGGGCGACAATTGAAGATGACTGATATGCCAAGGAACCAAACAGGAATCGTACGAGAACCAAATTGACACATGAAGGTTCGTAAACCAGTGTTTCAAGCTTCCTGGTAACACACTCAGTATGAATCGTGTTTACCTTGCCCCCCAATGCTTCATTGCGTGAAGCTGACCATACAACGGATCACTTACATATTAGTCCACGCAGGTCATGGTAATTAGTCCTGACTCCAGAGTCAGCAACCCACGATGTTCATGTTCAAGTTTATCTCGTTACGAACACATCCGTTGAACACACTGGCACCGTGACTGGAAATCCCGCTTGAAGGTCGGTTACGACATGCACTGCTACGGTATGGTGATGATGTTTAGAAGAAGAACTTGTTTTCCACGTCTTTCCAATTCGAATAGCATCGTTTCCCAGTTAGTCGATATTGCGCAGCATCAGCACACTGTCAGAAAACTTGGATGAAACGCCCGGCGCCGCAGGAACTCGGTAAATGAACGTGGGTCTGATGTACAATATCATCGTGGATAGCGTCCGACGCATTATTGCTCACCACTATGTAGACGTGGAGGTGCCCAGTTGCTGCCGAAAAACGAGCCACGACGCACAAGGGCACATGCCATCTGGTCCGTGCTTCATTGGGATGACTGACCATACGCAATGGAGGCCATACCGAGCACCGATAGGTAAACCTAAGCCACCCGACGGCAGCTAATCATGCAGCGAAATAGTCCCAGCCTACGCGCAGATAGTTCGCGAAGACGAGCATTGCAAGATGGGAGGGAGAGCATCGGGGACGCAATAGTCACATTATACTCCAATCAAAAGTCAAGCAAGCGCGTCGTAAATGCGCTGTACCGTTGGCCGTACATATTCGATGCGGCGCAGGCAAGGCGATAGTCTCCGGGGAGACGGAATATACCGAATGACATCATATCGCGGACTCAGTGCTCTCTTAACGACTTTCCTTTATGAGCGAATGACTCTTGTTCTGCAACACTGCATACTACCACCACTCGATACCGCACCATGCTGGACGACGGTTGTCGGGTATTCTATATTTCTGAAATACTAAGGGTAATTTTGGACAATCTGACTGACGATAAAGGCTCTATTGTATCCCTTGCTTGCAGTTCAAAAGCTGTGTCCGATACAGCACTCGACTATCTGTGGGCAGATATGGATTCCTTTTATCCATTCGTACCTTTACTGCCCCAGCAGATACAGGAAATATGGGTAAGCCGTACCTATATGACCTTTCAAGAGAGGCTTAGGATCCATAGGACCTGAGATTCAACCCTGCCATATTACCGTTGATCAAGTGCCCCCCTCCTCAAGAATGGATGCTCTTTGACGGGTATGCTTATCGCGTGCGACGTATACGTCCCAGGGAAGATTACCTCGACCGCGCTCTATACCAAAGGCTCGCCTTCATCCGATCTGGCATCGATCTATTCCCCAGACTCTTATCGCTTCGATGCTACCTCTTCTATCCGTTGAACCCGGGGGTGAACATCTTTCCATCATCACTGCGTTCCCTCTCGCTTTATCCATATGCACTGGTATTAGATGGCCGTGCAGAACTGGCCCTACATCAAGCAGCTCTTGACGCACCTTTACTGGAGAAACTCTACATCGTTGGCGTTTATCGTCTGCATCCCGCCACAAAATCATGTGTTCTGAACTTCAAAAATCTCCACACAGTCCATCTTGTAGCAAACATGCTTCGTGCAGTCGACCTCCAAAGCTTCTCGCGTCTTCTATCCACTTCTCCCATACGACATCTTGGCATCTCCCTTCGATCTAGCTCCGAGGTCTCGTTTCAAAAAGACGAGACGGCTGTCCCACCTGACACATTTCCTTGGGTGGAAAACATCTCCATTTGTGACGGCCCCCGTAGGGCCGCTGACATCATTTCTCGGATCAGTTCGCCTTACCTCCACTCGGTGACGATCGAGCATCGCGATCGCTTCGCCAGTGTGGCCGAGTACGGACGTTTCTTCTCGCTCCTTGCGCAGCGACGTCCACCATTGTATTCTCTTGAGATCAGGATGGGTCGTATATACGTCAACACCCGGAACGAGTACGTTCGCGGATTTCTTGCGACACTGGAACCGCTGGTTCGCGCAGGGTTGATGAGGTTGAGAGTAAAAATGTCGCTCTATGGTGCGTGGAAGATTGAGGAGGAAGTCAAGAACAGGCTAAGAGCAGAAGAATGGCCGTCGTTGGCGTATTTCGAGTTTTTGCTGACGGAGGCATCGGCGCAATTGTAGGTAGCCTCCCCCTCGCCCAGAGTTAGACCATTTAGATGTGGGTTTTGTCTCCTGTTTACACGATTTATTCCCTGAGTCCGGAAGTGCGGCGTGAACTGATCGAAATCGTGATACCTATGCATCAATCGATATGGTAATCCATACCAGGAAGGATAAAGTAACATTCCCTTTGATGTAATGTGTTCGGTTCTGCGACGGATCAGATCTTCAGAAGGTGCGTGCAGAACGGAGGTTTAGTACGGCCTGGAAAAGTGAGGTGAGATGATCGTTCATCCGTTTAAAAACTTGAGTCCTACAGCGTTGCGTAGTCTGAGGTCTCCGTGACATTTCTGACTACCAAGCAAAAGCAAAAGGGAGGAGTTGTTTCGACTTACGAGCAAACTATTTCAGCCGAAGGTGCGCATATAGCAGATCTGGCCATAATCTGCAACCCATTTGTGAGTTATCTCGAAGGATAGATCTCGGGGTTAAAAGAAAGTTCGGATTTCGAATTTGAACTTGCTTTGTGTTTCATATGGCCAATACTTCAACTGACCGCACGAATGTTTCGTGATACATGGTATTGTGACCAGCTAGCTATAGCGCAATATACCTCGTTGGATTGGTCACCAGATTAGACGCATGCCAATTCTTTGCCTCCAACTTATCTTGTTTTCGCACAGAGGGTCAGGGCCAGTCTTGACAGGGAAAGTGATACACCTTTCACCCAAACCACGATGTTCGGCTATCCGTAATTCTCATGCGTTGATTGAGCGTTCGATGAACAAGGAGAATATAAATCATGAGGGTATTTCGGTCCGATCGTCTTCTCAATTATGAAAGCTTCGCGTAGTTGGATCGTGGAAGTCAAAGGACACAACGTGGTTGGACCATGCCTTTTTCAGAACCAGATAATTGCACTCACACACGCTTCGCTACTATCTCAGGCTTTTTGTACATACGACCTCTCATGGGTATTTAATACGCCTCTTGATAGTTATTGAGCATCAAACCGCACAAGAGCTATACTCTAGCCCTTTCGCCCGTTCGATGTCACGGTGCGTCCCGTCATTTTTCTCATTCGGAGGGGGTCCCACGCGCCGACCTTTTTTGACTGTAAACTAATCATGGCTGCAGCTGAGCGCTTCCACGTTCCAGTATCAGTCGGTTAATCTGTTCGACTTGTGGGACTCACCTCAGGGTCAATGGATATCGCAGAATCGAATAAGGCATACAGTGCTCAGCGCTCAACGATGGAATGCCTAGAATCGACGACTTCTTTCAGGGTTTTACTCCTCTCGGGGTTTTGTTCACAATGCATTATCCCCCTTGGCGCAATGGTTTCTCAAACGTCCGTATTGTCTCTGTCAGCAGATTACCAGCGAAGTGATGAAGCTTCCCACCCTTCCGGCTGCTGACTGGAGACGTTTGGACGAAATATGCGGTTGGCTAGAATGCGTGATGCCAACCAGTGACGAACGATCTCACGAGCCAGCGATAAAAGGGCAGAGTGTGGTCGGTCCATCTGCATATTCATCTCTCCTTGACATCCAGAGCAAAAATGGTTTTGAAGTTGTACGGTTACCCCACATCCACCTGCACCCTTCGTGTGGCAGTCGTTCTGAAGGAGAAGAACGTCCCCTTTGAGTTCCACATGGTGGACCTCGCCAAGGGCGAACACAAGGCCCCTGGCTTCGTTGCTCACCAACCGTTCGGACAAGTCCCATACATCGTACGTATGACCGGGGGCATCGAAATGTCTTGATCGCTGATAAAAACGACAGGACGATGATGGTTTCATTCTCTTCGAATCGCGCGCCATCGCTCGATACATTGCGGCCAAATATGCTTCGCAGGGCACGGCTCTGATCCCCACTGACCTCAAGAAACAAGCCTTGTTCGAGCGAGCCGCATCGATCGAATCATTCAACTATGACCCCTTCGTGTCCGGCCTTGCATGGGAGCTCAAGTTCAAGATGCAAGTTTTACGTCCCTCGTCGCGCATGACTTGGATCTGACGCAATACCCTACAGGTGGTTCGGCGGAAAGACAGACGAAGAGCGCGTCAAGTCGCTCCACAGTCAGCTCAAGGCCAAGCTGGATGCCTACGAAGTCGTCCTTTCCCAACAGAGGTACCTCGCTGGCGATGTTCGTGCTGTGGTTCATCTTGGTTCCTCCGTGTCCGTACTGACGTGACGCCACGTCATTCAGGAAGTCACCCTTGCTGACCTCTTTCACTTGCCCTATGGTAGCATTCTCCTTGGCGATGACATCAAGATCGACGAGTTCTCTAGTCGACCCAACGTCAGCAGGTATGATTAAACTTTGTTTATTGTGATCCAGCTAAGGCGTTCGTGGTAGGTGGTGGAATGAGATCACATCCAGGTCCTCTTGGAAGGCCGTCAAGGATGGTATTGCATGAGTTGAATTCCTGAAAAGAAAAATAGTGAAGGAAGTAGAGAAGTAGAGATCCTTGTAGTCAAGAACAATAAAACACGCTTTGCGCTTGAGAACCTAAAGTGGACCTTACGTAATCCTGCCCAATCTCACATTAGTCCAACATGGACGATTTAACCGTCGAGGACGACAAGAAACGATTCGACACCGATGGTACCTTAGAAGATGATACACAACCTGACCCAGACGAGGAACTTATGTTGGACCGGGGGAACGGAAGAGTTTGGTTAGTCAAGGTGAGATTCCGACGGCGAACACGACCCAGGCTGATTCTGCACGCATGTCTTACCCTACCTCTTATGCACGTGTTGAAAGATACCTAAGCACTTGATGGCACGGTGGGCTTCCATCGACAAGGAAGACGTTCACCTTGCGACCATACGTATCTATCAAAATGCTGTCGGTTCCTCGGGACGGTCACCTCGGATATTCCTCTTTCTACCTCCCGACCCAAACGACACGACGCCTCGTGCACAGGAACTGCCTTCTTTCCCTCCGGACGCCGCATACATTCCAGCCGGAGAGAACGGTGTTCATGTGGATCGATACGAGTTGGATATGGTGAACGAAGCCGTCGAAAACCAACTTGTCGTTGCCGAACGTCCAAAAGATCCTGTTGTTCCTGCCTCAGGGACCGCCGCGTCGCACACGTATAACGCGCGTGCGCGAACAACGATCTTGACGGGTCGTATCAAGCACGAGTGCAATTTACGACCTCTCTTCAACGAGTCATACAGACGACAAATGCGGGAGAGAAGTCGAGCATACAATACCCCTCGAAGACAAATTCGCATGATCGAAGAAGCTGGTCTCAGTGGTGGCCGTGGTGGCATCAACAGATTGAGCAGCGGCGTGGCCACTGGCTCGTTCGCTGATATGATTGTCAGTCATCCGTTTTCATCGCATATGCAAAGCGACTCATGATTCTGAACAGAAAACGAAACCAAAACCTGTCAAGGGAACGTTCGAGCGCATGGCCCGTTTGCCGCGGAATCAACTGCTGGATTTGTTGTTCCAACTTTTCCGCGAGCAACCGCGTTGGAGTTTTAAACCTCTGCGTGAGCGGACGCAGCAACCCGAGGTTTACCTTAAAGAAGTGCTCAACGAAATCGCTATCCTTCATCGTAGCGGAGAACACAACGGCATGTGGGAGCTTTCGGAAATCTTTGCCAGGGAGGGGGTGAGCATGTTCACGCGTCGCATCTCTATGCTTTGCTAAATCATTCCGTTTCTATAGGTCAAGGCTGAAAATGTTCCTGGTCCGAGCTCTGGGGCGAATGGCGACGTGCCAATGGAGGATTACGATGAGGAGGAGGAAGAAGACGAGGACGAGGACATGGAGGAAGTTTCATGACCTCATGAACAGCAATGACTACGTATATCTAACCTGTATGGTTTTATGCTATGTGCTAATGGTTAATCGTGTGCTTGATTTATATGAAAACCCGACTGGAGACGCACGCAAGAAGGTCTTAACAGCACAGCCATACGGTACCGAGGCATAAGTCACAACTCCGATGAACGGCAGTTCAACTGACTCATAAACACTCTTTCAATCAGTTGTCGTTGCCTCCCACCGTCATGGTAGATTTCAACCCGCCTCTTCTTGGTAATGGATATGGGCTTTATAAGATACACATAATAGGCAATAGTGGTAAGTCAGTTCTGCATGAATTTTCCATGTTTCAGTGGGCTCGAAGGAGTGTTCTTAGGGACGGGCAAGGTGAGTTTACAAAAGCCCTCTCCAGCATCTGCGAGGTACATGCTCCCCTAGTCCACTCTTGGTGCCTACCTTTCTGGAAGGTTGAGTATTCCTTACATTTCCCTCGATGAAATCGTCTGGAAACCCGGATGGCAAAAAATACCGGTCGACAAATTCAGAGAAAAAGTTCGCGCGCTGATGGCGCAGAATAACACCCGGGGATGGATCGTGGACGGAAATTACAGGGCGGTGGGAACGTTGGTCGCTGACAACGCGACGGACATTATCTGTGGGTTTGTCCAACGTCGTGAGACGCTTTGTCACTCACAGTGTCTGTTCGACCGCCGATAGGGCTAGACCCGCCATTGTACCGCTACTTTCCGCGTCTCTTTTGGCGGACGTTGATGCGCATCTTCGGTCTTCATGAGCCCTGTGCCGAAGGCTGTGTGGAGAACTGGGGGGAAATTTTCTCCAGCAATGGTATTCTCAGGGAGTGCCTGAGGGATCACGCTATCCTAAGGACCAGGTATACCGAGTGGCTTGCGCGGATCAATGTCGAAGCTGGGAGGAGGATGATACGTTTGGACGAATCTCGGGGAGAATTGGCTAGATGGAAAGCTGAGTTCGAACGGCATCTGCGACGAGATTGGTTTGGCTAATACCTCATCCTCATCCTCATGTATGTGTATATGACGTGTTTTGAGTGTGTTGGCTGTAGCGTCTGTTGCCCAGACCGCCAGCTGGGGATGTATGGTCATTGTAGTGGATCTTCCCGATGATAGTGTAATTCAGAGGTAAACCATGCAATCCTGATGAGTCCCTTTGAATCTTGGTGAACATGTTGGACGACGGATAAGATTGTTACAAAACACGACTGGAGGCGCCGTTGAATGGGTGGGTAGTATGCCGCGCGTCGCGTCGCGTCGACCGCGCGCGTAGTGCTGGGCCGGAGGGTGTGTGGTGGTGGTGCCACGAACACGACGATGCCGTCGACATAGTACCGTTGTCACTTGTCACCGTCCTCGTCGCCCTCGTCCTGGTCGCGCCGCATCGAGACTTTGTCATCGGCTGTTTGTAGTGCACAGTCAGTGACAAGGCGGGAAATCCGGGAGAGCGTGGGCGTGTTGACGAACGTACACGTGACCTTCTCGAGCGTCGCGCTTCCCGACATTTGGTGTGCTGGCTCTCACACCAAATATAAGACTGGTGCGCGAACGTTCAGTCATACGCTTGGGAACAACACAGTCGTACCGGGCAAGTCACAACCCCGATGGTCTGGCCCATATGAACGCTGTTTCAATCAGTTGTCACGGTTGCCTCCTACTGTCATGGCAAATTCTAACCCGCCCCCAGCTCTTCTTGGCACTGGATATGGACGTTATAAGATATACATAGTAGGTAATAGTGGTAAGTCAGTTCCGCGTGAATTTTCTGTATCAGTTGGGCTCGAAGGAATGTTCTTAGGGACGGGCAAGGTGAGGTTTACAAAAACCCTCTCCACATTTGGGAGCCACATGCTCTCCTAGTCCACTCTCGCTGCCCACCTTTCCGGAATGTTGAATATTCCTCACATTTCCCTCGATACAATCGTCTGGAAACCTGGATGGCAAAGAATGCCAGACGACGAATTTAGAGGAAAGGTTCGCGAGCTGATGGCGCAGTATAACACCCGGGGATGGATCGTGGAAGGCAACTCCGGTGCGGTGGGAACGTTGGTCGCTGCCGAGGCGATGGACATTATCTGTAGGTTTCAAGTCAGATGTTGCGAGACGCTTTGTCGCTTACATTGTCTGTTCGACCGCCGACAGGGCTAGACCCGCCGTTGTACCGCTACTTTCCGCGTCTCTTTTGGCGGACGTTGATGCGCATCTTTGGTCTTTATAAGCCCTGTGCCGAAGGCTGTGTGGAGAATTGGAGGGGAATTTTCGCGAGCAATGGTTTTCTCAGGGAGTGCCTAAGGGATCACGCCATCCTAAGGACCGAGTATACCGGGTGGCTTGGGCGGATAAACCTCGAAGCTGGGAGGAGGATGGTACGTTTGGACGAACCTAGGGGAGCATTGGTTAAATGGAAAGATGATATCGAAGAGCATCACCAACAAGATTGGTTTGGCTAATACATGTTTGAACGTGTAACATGGCTGTACCGTCCTCGACCCAGACCGCCAGCTGGGGATGTCTAGTCACTGTAATGGATCTTCTCGATGTTAGGCAAAAAAGGATGTAACTCGGATTTGAAGATACGGATGGCAATCCTGATGCCCCTTTGAGTCGAATACTGACTTAACTTAATTCAAGTGGGTCAATCTTTGCTGATTGTGAGAGTCCAAACGCTTGTTCCAACTCAAGAGGACGAGAAAACGGAGTAATTTCGTAAGCATCATGAACAGCAATGGACACGGATATCAAATCAGTATACAGTCAACTCCCTCATAACACATACCTCATATAACCCATACTCCCTTGTAAGCCATACATTTTTGCATTTCCCGAGTTGGTTTGCAGGGAATACCCCATACCCCATACCCCATACATATTTTAGAAAATTTTCCTATATAAAAAATGGTCATAACCCATACATGCTCTGAGAATCCTTACAAACCCTAACCCTAACAACCATAAATAGAAGTTTTCTATCACATAATCCTATTTTTTCATGTGTGACACTACTATCCAAAGGATTTGAAGATGGAGAAAGGAGAATGTAGGGTCAGTAACAATAGACTATATATTACAAAAATTATTGGTCCTCCCAAGAACCCATACTCCCTCATAAGCCATAGTTTATGGCCTCTCCCAACAGGTATCTGTTATGAGGGAGTTGACTGTATTTAACATCGCTTTATGATCGGTTATTAAGCGCACAAACACCTGCAGTCATGCGGTACCGCACAGCAATAACCCAACACATGAGTCACTACTACTCCGGTGAGCGGCAGTTCAATTAACTGTAATACGGGAATATAAACACCGTCTCGGATGGAATTATCACCCACCTGAGTCGCCTTCTACCGTCATGGCAAATTACACTCTGCCTCTTCTCGGCGATGGACGTGGAAATTATAGGATACAGATAGTAGGAAATAGTGGTATGTGGGTTCCGTACGAGCTTTATATATTTCAGTGGTCTCGAAGGAGTGTTCTTAGGGACAGGCAAAGTGAGTACGACAAAAATGCTCTCGAAAGTCGCGAGGTAGATGCCCCCTAGTCCACGCACGGCGCCTACCTTTCCGAAAAGTTGAATCTTCCTCACATCCCCCTCGATGAAACCGCTTGGAAGCCTGGGTGGGAAACAACACAGGCCGACGAGTTTAGAGAAAAGGTTCGCGCTCTGATGGCGCAGCATACCAAGGGGTGGATCATAGATGGAGATTACCGAGTGTTGGGAACGTTAATCCCCGACAACGCAACAGACATCATCTGTGAGTGTGTCAGACGCGCGGGAGACCTAGTTCTGATGGTCCCCTTTCGACCGTTGGCAGGGCTAGACCCTCCGTTGCACCGCTACTTTCCGCGTCTCATCTGGCGCACGTTGATGCGCCTTCTTGGTCTTCGTCCAACATGTGCAGAAGGCTGTGTAGAAAGCTGGAGAGATGTTTTCTCGAGCAAGAGCATTGTCTGGTTCTGCTTGACGAATCATGCCACCGCAAGAACCAAGTATATGGCATGGCTGGTACGGATGGACGTCCAGGGTGGGGGGAAGATGGTACGTTTGGACGAATCTCGTGGTGACCTGGCTAGATGGAAAGATGAGCTTGAAAGGCATCTTCAACAGAGTCAATAGTTTGTTTACCTCCTCATGTATATAGGATTAATTTGAACGTGTTGACCAGTATGACACTGAGCGTTTGTGGGTCAAACCGCCGTATGATGGCCGTGGACCTTAACCGCCACCAGGAAAAGCATAGATAAAAGACGGACAACAGTTAGATAATGAAAGTGGGTTAGTGGCGAGGTTGATTTTACTGCACGTGACGACGACGCGCTCGTTCACTTTTTCCCACACCGTGTCCTTGGTTTACTCGTATCCTCTAATCCGCCCAACGATGGCAGTTGTTTTTTTGAGCGTTCTCTTTGCGCACTGGCTTGCCTTCCTCAGTGCCATGCAACGATTATTCTGGACTCATACACCCCGACCTCTGTTATCAACTGTCTTCCCACATCGCATCGAAGGTAGTTCCGCCTTCTCACAACTCGCTCATGTACCGCGGATTCGCGACCATTCAGACTTTAATGGTTCCATTGATCTCACGACGATATGTCGCATCCCGACAATCTTTCAGGCACCCTTGCCAACGAAGTTTTCTTGTAGTATTGACTGCGCAAATTATGACTTGTACGATCCTTTTCAAGTGGAATCGTCAGATCACACAGTATTTCTGGATTCGCCTTTCTGGCGTCCCGTTGGGCTCGGTGAAGAGGCACCACCAACGCCACCGTCGGCACAAGAGGTAAGTTGCACTGCCTTCCCACAATGTATTTGACTCGGTCCCCACCAGGGCGACCCCATACAAACGACCATGGCTCCCTACGGAGAGCGCGGGCTCAGCTTTTGCCCCGTCTTGATTGGTATCATGTACATTCAATCGCTATTTCATTTGTATATGCTCTTGATGGTATGTACCTGCATCCTTCCCGAAGACGAACGCTGACCGCAAGAAAAGATTCCGTCACTTTTCTATCACTGGTTCGAGGACGTTTTGATATACGAATCGCTGAATCCCGTGGCAATATTGGAATGTGGCTCGTTCCTTCACACGAGCTTGTGGATGGTTCCCTGGCACCTCCTTCGATGTGGCGTCTGCAAGTTTGTCTCGTGTCTGTACCATGTTCAACCAGTTACTCGCGAGTTGACCAGTCCGCCAATTCCACGGATTGTACTCACACGTGCTGATGGAGAAGTCCTTCCGGTTGACCTTGTGGACGATGGCCGACCCAACGTGGGCACTGGCGTGTTGCCGTCTTTCAAAGTGGTGGCACATGAAGACCGCGACATGACCTTTGATGGCGGAGAACCCGAGGACTCGGTGCAGTCACTTATTCTCTGCAGTGTAACCAGTTTCGCAGCGTTACCTTTGGACACCGAAGCTCTCGAACTTGGATCCTTCGCCCTTGATTTTATCGAGGACGACCAGTTTCTCGAAAACCAGATCCCTGATGGGACACCACAGGCCTCTCCCATGTTTATCGAGGTCAAGGACGAACCTTTAGAGTTCGATGAGACGGATATCCTTGTACTCCCAATCTCAGGGCCAGACTCCCTTGTCGAAAGTCCAAGTGACTCCGATATCGATGAGCGAACAGTTGAAGTCGGGCAAAAGGCGTTTCTGGAATCTTTTGACGCCGTCCAAAGCGACACCGGCAACCTTCCTGGGTGGCCTTTTCTGGAAAATCGAGTCTCTTATGGGACACCCCAAAGCTTCCCCGTCGAGGCCGCAATCGAGCCTTTTGACAATGTCCTAACACTTCCAACCCCAGGACTGGAGACCATGATTACAAGGCCAAGCGATGTCGATGAGCGAACGGGAAATCTCGAGAAGCCGGCGCCCCTGCGATCTGACGACGTCCCCCAAGATGACGCAGACAGCACTGGCCCGCCGCTGGCAGAGAATTCGGACCTGGATCCTATAACCTTTAGTCCATGGAGTCTCATCAATGACCCTGGCCCTGACGAAATAGAAACACTACCAGAAATCATAAGCGCGACAGACACATTCGTGGAATTGCAAGTCTCTCCAGGTCTAGCGCCGACAAACGTGGAATTCACCGGTGGCGACGCGGCGATGGAAGTGATCCAGCAAGAGACATTAAACTCTTCTCAGACGGACGAGTTACCGAGTCCCATCAATCACCTTTGCCCCGACGAGACAGGGACGCTGTCTGGATCCATGGCTCCGAGGAACTCGCTGGAAGGACCGCAAGTCTCTCCAACTCTTGTACGATTGGCGATTGGCGAAGATCCAGAGACAGAAGTCACTCAACAAGTGGCAGTGAGCTCTCTTCGGACGGACGAACATACCTGCGAATTGAATCTTGGAAACCAGCTTGGGGATGATGTTGCACCGGTGGAGATTTCTGTGACGCCTTGCAACATGCAAATGGACAGGCAGGACGCAAGCTCGCCAGTGCAGCTGATAAAACCAGTCTTTCCCATGGTACTCGACGATGATGAAGTCGAAGAGAACGATGCTGTTCGCGTGGAACCTTTTTCGTCTTGCTCAACAGGTGAACTGATCGTCAATCTGCCCTTGCTGGTGACGACACGCGAGGATATGCGACTTGTGGAAATGGACCCTATATCTCCTACTGCGATGACTGAAGACGTTGTGACATGTTCTCCCTTGCAAATGTTTTCTCCCATTGGCCCTGTCGTGGCTATCAATACGAGCCACTCCGCCATGGTCGAGGAACAAGGGTTGACACCAGTGGAAACAGAAGAACCGGACCTGGGCTTGCCTTGTGTGGAAGACGCGCTCGAGATGTCGGATGACACAGGACCGACAAAGGCAACTTTTGTTGTTACTTTGCATCCGGAAGGTGGATCACGTCCGCTCAGTCCGTCTGTCGAATATTCGAGTTTGGTTCATCCTCCAGTAAGCGACTGCGAGACGTCCCTTGGCGACATCCAAGCTTTAGAAAACACGTCGGCTTCGGGGGTAGCCTCCGGGTGTGGCATGCTAGAGATCGACGCTAGCGTGGTCGAAGTCCTTGGAACGACAGAGCTTAAGGCTGAAGCTTCACACGAGAGTATCCAACAATACGCAGACGGCGATCTCACACAAAAATTGCCCAAGAAGCATGAAATGATGGTCAACTTCAGGGATGCTGCCACATATACTAGTATGGTTGTCGCCATCTTTGATCAGCCTGCTGATCTCCCTGGTGCTCTCCCAACCGATTTGCCAACGACGAAACAGTCGGAGGACATATCGACCTCACCAGACACATGTAATGAGGCTGGTCCTCTTTCCATCATATCTACAGAGAAGATAGATTGCGTATTGGAAAATGGAAGGAGTCGCGAGACCGATACAATACCTGTCGACCTCGCAAGCTTTCCGCTATCAAACATACCCCCAGAACGGACGTTGCGAGGTTCTATGCATGCGCCTTCAGGCCTGTTATCAAATGATAGTCAGACTTTTGTCCTCTACGAGGAACCTTCACATTTGGGACGCAATGTATCTTGGACGCGATCCGAAGAAGCGAAGGGAGGTACGAGCACGATCACCGACTCCGAGACCGCCCCTAAACGCAAGCAAGATCTCTACGCATCCATCTATGCACCGCAATGTACGCTAGAGTCAGAGCTGCAATCCTCAGTTTCGCAGTCAGGAGACGAGAGCGATTGCGATCATTGTCGATCTGTCGCAAACTCAGTGGTCTCAGGAAGAATGCCCGTAACGAATCCATGTCCGCCCAACTGGTCAGCAATGCCAGAAGTGGTAGATGCGTTTCGCATGTTTAAAGCGGCGCCGAGTGGGAATACGATGCGGAGGAGGTCGACTGTCGTCGAGCATACGAACAGAGGGCGAATGCTCGGGGTCAGTCGGAAAGGGATTGCGACGAGTTCGCTGAATGACATCTCTGCCATCGCCAACATCCAGAACCGGTGGATGCAAGGAAATGGCTTGTTGTTCGTTCGGGATCTCGTGCCGTCTGATCCTGCTGATTTCAATCTGCGAAACTGGTGAGTAGTCTTGCGTTTGAACGGACGGTGTTGATGGATGATGCAATTGACGGTAGCACGAACCTGAGGATACCCAAGATACATGGTCAGAATGCGATGTCCGTGCAGCAGATTGTATACACTGGGATGTTTGATGTGCCATCGCATACATTGCAAAACGACACTGCTCTCGAAGTCGACACCGGGTCTAGCGTGATGGAAGGAGACTCGACTGGCATTCGACGCCAACCAAGGTTCGTAAGTGGGGATAGCTCATGAGGTTGTTTATTCTATCCTGATTCCTTGTGTTTTGGCCTGGACAGTACGCTGGGGCTGCGCAATCTAGACGTAGAGAACGGGACGATGCCTGGCTCTCGCCGCTGGACGGCTTACAGGGCCTAAAGGAGACGGAAATCATGTAGCATTTTTGGGTGGGACATTGTTATTCTCATTTTCCGAAGGTTTGGATTTGTACTCATGCTGATGGGACTTGCGTTTTGTATTTTGTCTTGTTTGTACTGATGGTACTTTGAGCCTCGGCTCGGGGTCGATGTCGTTTTGCGTCACATAAACCGGTTCGACATTCTTTTGTTCTCCACTCCGACGAACATGGGGGGACCAATTGAAGGTTGACGTGGAGAAGCGCGATCGTAAATCTCAACGCACATCCGGCGCAGCTACCTCGCGTGGACGGATGAACATGATTCGTTGGTGGCGACGCAGCGACGGAAGTGAACCAGCGAGCGACATTGAACTCTTCTCAGACGGAACCACGTAATCACCTAGGCCGATGAGACAGGGACGTTATCGGGAACCTAGTAGAACGCCACCGATCACTTCGCAAGGTTTTTTTTGTGTTCAACATCATGATGCTGACAGCCTGAGGCTGCCGCCGCCTCTGCAAGTCGGCTCAGCTTAGCCGAATCCATAAAGTACTAGCGGACATGCCGCAACCTCCTGCTGATGGAAAAAAGGAACTTGCTTTGTTTGAGGATTACGCACCGGTGCCAGTGTACCAATTATTTACTTAATTATTAGTGGGTCTCAAAAAGTCTCAAATATTGTCGGTTTCCGAGTTAGCCGAGGCCTAGCCAAGCTGGCTGAAGTTCGAATAAAAGTGTCCTACAATGGTCACCATGCTCCGACTGAACTTCATCGATGGTGTACCCCGTGAGAGTAACCCTAAATGCCAATTATTAGTGTGTTCGGGCTTTTTGTTGGCTAGAAACTGAGAACCGAACACATTCGGAGTGACAACAATTCAGGTCCATCTTCAAGTTTGTGGTATCCGAATAACACGTCTTCCCTGAAGGGCTGTTAATCGAGATCCTGCCAGTGGCCTTGGCATGCCCGGCTACAGAAAGATATAAAAGGGTCCTGTTGGCTTCGACATACACCCCAAGCACTCGATCACACGTCTAGCTTCTGAACCCTCTTGATCACGATCACCATGCGTTTCTCGTTCTTCGCTATCTTGGCTGCGTTGGCTGTTGTCAATGCGTTGCCCGCTCCGAATGATATCCCTTCCAAGGACATTTCAGGCTCGCAGGATGCCAAATCCCCTACTACTGATTTTGACATTGGCTGCATTTTTGGCTTCGACTTAGTGAGTCTCACCACAAGGCTAACAACTGTACCTTGAAGATGCTCATCGACATCATAGCTTGGGGATTGCTTCATCCCCCCATAGACTCGGAAGGCTTACAGTGGGGAGGTTTTAGTGCTCAAGTTTGAAACCCGTTGTACTGCATCTTGTGGTGAAGTGGGCAACATGTACCATGTAGCTTGGGCTTGGGTGTCTGGAGTTCTAATCACTGAATTGCGTGGCGGAATGATATCTTGACATATGTTCAACCCAATCACGGATTCGATCACGTCATCTAAAGGTTTATTTGATATGGTACCCTGGGGGAAATGCCATTTTAGCAATCGAACATTGTCAGAGCTGACTTCATTGAGCGAAAGGCCGACACGCTTTGGCGATTTCCAAAAGTACATATTGTGGTCTTGCTATAGCCCTGCGTGTCACATTGTCTCGAGGACCGACCTACTTGATCATCCCATGTGTCGTCGTCGAGTCTGAATGGGTCATGTGAGAAGCGCAGCTGAGGATGGACTTTGCTCACGCAAAGAAAATCGTTTCATTTGTATTCTCCGCCGCAGCGAATACTAATGAAATTTCCTGTGTCAGTGGCTCATCTTCAAGAAAAGTGTATAATCGAATACGGCACGCTTGTCGCGCAGAACAGATTGCTAACAACGCATGAGCACGACAACTTGATGAAGAATGAGTCAGGCTTACTGTTGGCAAGATTACTGGTCGTCTCGACCGTGATGGTCCCCTCAGACTGGTCCGTTTGACGATCTCATCGTAGCTCCTCTTTCTTGGAAGGGATTCCCACGACCTGCTCACGATCCCTACCCCTGCCGCCCAATAAACATCTCTCCCGCGATGAGAGTCCTTCATCCTCCGCCTGCTGTCGTCTGTTCCCGTTGTTGGACGAACAATGGGAACAGGTGACAGCACGACGGTCTCGTTCTTTGGAACCAATACCTATTAAAGGCTGTAGGAGATATAGCTCGGACAGTCCATTCTTGCTTCTCTTGACTGACTTGGAGGCGACGGGTCTTTCTGTCCAACCCATGATGCGTAGCATAGCAGCACCTAGGTACAGGTTCATACCGTGGCGATGCCGGGTAGTGTTCCAGCGTCTCGTTTGAGCGCCTCTTCAACTTCCGAGAGGGGAGAGGTGGGGACGGAGTGACGGCTAGCATCGTCGTATACACAAAATCCATTGGCAAACACACCTCCGTCATGGTCCGGGTCCTCCGAGGACTAAACGTTCGGGGATCCCCTACGAGCGGACTACCTGCAAAGGTTGGAGGTGAGCGTTTTCATGGATTCGAATTATCTAATTCTGGGCCGGATGATTGATGAGGGTCGAGAGGCGAGAGCGTCGATCAAACCGCCAGATCGTTATTGCCTAGTCAGCAAGCTGCTTTCCAGGAAGATACTAATATACGGAGAACTGTTGTTAATCTTATTCTTCGAGGGTATTGGATTTTTATACTCTTACTGATTGCGTTTTGTATTTTGTTTTGCTTGTACTACTTTGAGCGTCGATCAAAACGACATGAACGTCACTCGAGCACAGAGTAAGTGGACAAGGACGTGATGCCAATTGAGGGTTGAGGAGGAGATTGCGATCATATATCTCAAGGCATGTCCGGCGCAGCTACGATCTTGTCCACTATGATAGGTCTCGAGAGAGTGGTTGAAAGAAATGAAGGTGGTATCGTGGTACTTTAGCCGGACGGATTCAATGCGAGTTGCCAGTTGTCCGGGGTGTGCTGGCCAACGGGACGACGCTGTACGAGCGAGAATTGTGACACGATATATAAATTCCCTCCAATGATCGTGAGCATCGTGGCATGATCTCATATCATCAAGGTGGGCGATTTACAGCCCAGCAGCGGGTTCTCGCAGTGCTCATTGGTCTTCCAAAGTGTTGAAAAATGTGTCAGTGGTTGTCATAGTGGCATTCCGCCGTCACTGTCGTTTAGAACGAATAGATCTTTAATGATAGCATAATGATAAGGGTTCTAACATGCTTCTGGATCACGTTCCTGCACGATGAAATGACCAGAAATGAAGTACGAACTAGTTCGCAATGTGAGAAACGACGCACTTGATGAATTCAATCGTTCCACGCGGCAGAATCCACATGGACGCAAGTATGTCGACTATCGCCGGCGGCATAGGGCCATCGAGAAACCCTCTGACAGCGGGAGGCATACTACCTTGTCTCACTGTGACTGTCCTCACCAGGTGATGAAAATAATCATAGATCCATGACATTCGGTGTTAGTACTGCCCCGCCACGGCGTTACGCCCGTTGACGTCTCGCTTGAACCAGCTTTGAAAATTTCCATCAGCGCCAAGCGAATTATTGGATTCGAATTCAGAGTTCTGTTCGGGTCCAACTTCGTTATCCAGATAACACGACTTCTAGTCAGCACACGGTGCGAAAAGGTATAAAATGGGGTCCTGTTAGCTGCGTTAACTCCCTCAAGCACTCGAACGCACCTCTGGTCTTCTATTCTCGGCCCTCAATCACCATCACTATGCGCTGCTCTCTCTTCACTGTTTCATTCGGCTTGGCTGCGTTGACCATTGTCAGTGCCTTGCCGTCTCAGAATGATATTGCCTCTGGGGATGTTTCTCCACCTACCACTGCCGATGCTAAAACCTGCAAGGGCTTCGTGATCCCATTCGTAAGCCTCATCGCAAGGCTGACAACTGTCATGACAATACTCATCAACATTGCAGTTCAACATATGCGTGCCAATTGGAGGAGGTTCAGGTTCAGGCTTAGGTTCAGCTCCAACTCTACCCCTACCCCCTCCCGCGGCGTAGGAAGGGCTTGGTGTCGGGATAGTTTAGTACACAAGTTTTGAAAGAGTCGTCATGCCTGGCTAAAATGTAGTGTGCTAACCTTGGCGTTACTGTACATGTAACTTGGCTGTCTGGGATCGGTGACTGCTGAATGATTGTATGGTGGAATTGTGAGACTGGACGAGTCAGTCGTGCCGTCAGACAATCGATGCACCGTGAGGTTAATCGGGTAGCACTAGTCTTTAGTTCCAGTCGTCGTTATCGCCAGAGCGCCGCTGACTTGTGCGCTATTTTTTGATCCAAAAGACAAACCGACGAAATCTAAACTTTTTCGTACGTCGTGACGCAGCGCGAGAGAAGCCGCACGAACGTACAGCATCTCTTCCCACTACTCATCCATCGTCGCTCCATTATGTGCCCTATGTCTTGGACCATTCAATAAATCGGGTGAGTCTGACTTGGCATAATGCGGTTCTCGTGTGCATCAGCAGTGAGCCAGAGGGGCCTTGGCCCAGAGGTGGGTACCAAGACATGCACCTCGCAGTGTATAAAACCCTTCATAGACTTTCTCGCGTTGTGGGAACCGGAACTCGTGTGTTGACTCGCTACTATCGCATCGGCGAGGGTGTGGGTGAATATCTTCGTTTAGTTTGAGTTTTGAAGTCTCGTTCACTGTGAGCATTGTTTACACAGCAGAGCTAAAGGGCCAGCATTATGGCGATTACATAAATACGGCAGCATGGGTACAACCGTTGAATATGCAAGGATTCCTGGTAAAAATGCATGAGCAAAAGAACTTTAGGATGTCGATCGTAGGGTCTGACGTAAAAAGGGACCATTTCCAAATTTGGAATTTTCAAACTCCGCTTCTACCTAGAGTTCATCGTCCCGCTCGGCGTCAAGACCAGCTTCGAGGACCTTCTCGCCGTTGACATCTATTGTGAGCACCATCCATATCGCCTTCTACCACTCCTTGAGAACTTCTACGTGACGAAAGAACGTTCTTGGGTGCTGGATGGTCGAGCATACGCACAGATGCATCTTGCTAATCTCCTCCTTCACAGCCAGCGTCGGCACGAACCAAGCCTCGCAGTACGTCTTGACCTTTCGTTGCGTTGACTTTGAATCAACTGTCATTGGCAGCTCTCTACACAAGCAACTCGTTTAATTCAGCATGCTTATTTCCAAAGAGAACAGGCGCATCATTTACGAGAACCTCTTCAAAGGTAACGGCCCTCGCCCATCTTCTCTATTGAAGCTAATCTTATTGGGATAATCCTCGCGCAATCGACCGCAGAGGGCGTTCTCGTCGCCAAAAAAGACTTCAACGCACCCAAACACGAGGACCTCGATGTACCCAACCTCCAAGTCATCAAGGCCATGCAGAGCCTGACCTCCAAAGGACTCGTCAAAACGCAGTTTTCCTGGCAATGGTATTATTACGTCCTCACGCCCGATGGCGTCGAGTACCTCCGCGAGTGGTAAGTGATGTGACGCGCCGCGCCTTGGTGGTGGCTGACGGGGTCGTAGGTTGCATCTTCCAAACGAAATCGTACCCGCGACGCACAAGCGTGCGGCGCGTCCTCCGCGTCCGGCTGCTGTTCGCCCCGGCGCTGGCGAGGGTGGTCCGCCACGCCCACCCCGCGGCGACCAGGAAGGCTACCGGAGAAAGGAAGGCGGTGCCCCTGGCGATTTTAGGCCAGCCTTTGCTGGTGTCGGTCGGGGTGGTCCTTGAGTTCACCCTGTACATTGATCGTCACGACTGATCGTTGAAAACTTGTACGAGCATGTCGCATTGTTCATTCTATGCTATGTGCCATGAATGTCGCTTCCTCTCAATTTACTTCGCTAGGTACCAAAATGCTCAACGACGTTGTGGAATTACGCTCCATCTTGAAGTACCTTGATGACCTGTTCTGAAAACGAGCTAGCAATGGCCGCGCAAGAGGCAAAGAGTGAACCATGGTTCACAGCCAAAATTTATAGTGATCGAGAATGTGTCGAATCTGCCATCAAGGTTACCGGTCGTGATCATGATCTCTTCTATGCTTGCCATCGTTTTTTTTCCTCTGACGGAGAGCGCGAACAGTGCCGGATCTCCTCGACCCATCCTGGCTTCACTCACCATCTCTTCTTGCGACAGGGATGTAAGCGCACATGTATGAATGCATGCGGCATCACTAATTGCTTTAGGGTGTAGAACCGCCCATCTCATGCGTTCCCGCAGGTTTGCTTCCAACGGCAATCGGGATCAATCCTGGATGACAGCTTGAATAATGAGTCATAGGAGGAGCTCCGACTTCAAGTTGCTTCTGGTTCGAATATCTGCTCCACTGACACTAATCTGAAACAAGACCTTTACGTCGTTTCTCCACATAGGGATAGTGGAATTGATGCTGCCAGCGAGTCCGAGTCATTCTTAGCCACTACTCGCACCCAGGTCATGCATGGTTAGGAACACGAGCACAAACTACCTTCCGCCAGACTAAATTATCAGAGTTTTGACCTACCAATTGCTGAGCCCCCACAACTGACCCACAGCCGCACTGTTTCAGTTCACCTTGGTATATATGCTCGGCTGAGCTTGGCGTTCGCGAGCGCCGTCTGGATGATCCGAAGAGCGACGCGAGTTACAACATCTTCTTCGAAATCTGGAATGGAAGTTTTAATGATAGCATAATGATAAAGGGTTCCGAACATTCCAATGATGTCATGACAGCCGTGGAGAAATGCCGTGCAAACTAGTTTGCGGTGAGTCAACGCAAGTCGAACCGTGCCGTGCCAGTGATTTCAATCGACAAACCGGAATTCGTTCTTCTTCGTAACAAAAAGTGATGACCCTTCCCAGGGCTGAGTAGGTGATAGAACTTGCCCCAAGGTTTCACATTCAAACATGTGGGTTCATCGCTCACGGGGTGAGTGTTGTTCAGATGCGTTCGTCGAAAGGTGGTTCAAAGCAAAGTTGGCAAACCGTCCTACCCGGGACTCGCTGAGAGGCTGATCCACCACTGGGCCTAGCCCGGCCCTAGCGTGAACCAGGTTGATATGAAGCAACCTAAATGATCGTAGTCTTTGAAGATGCTCCCGCTTAAGTTTCCGAGCAACATTTCCTGTTCCAGTCTGAGTGGTCCAACTTCTGCGCCACTTACTTACATGAATCGGATGCGATCAAACTTGAAGTTTGGATCTTTACGTTGTTTGCTTCTCGATACGAGTATAGTGGAATTGATGCTGCCCACAGGGCCGAGGTAAGTAGAAGGTAGCTATTCCAGGACCCCCTGGGACCGCTCGAGAGTCAGGCTGGCCCGGATCTCGCTGGTAGACTGCAAAAATGTTGTCCCTGGGGACCTTATGTCGGTCAAGCTTGAGAGGACATCACGTACATTGAAAACTATCTGTACAAGTCTACGCTAGTGTTCGCTTCCTCTGCACACAATGGATCTCATCACCAAGTACCAAAATATTCCACGGCATTGCGGATGCTGCCCTTGCCTCGTTCCGTCCCAAACAACTCTTGACGCGCCTCCACGACTTGTTTCGAAAACGAGCTAACAGCAAAGGAAGGTCTTCTCAGCGTCAAAAAAAAAAAAGCTCAGTGACAAACCTCGTTTTGCCGCATTCCACAGAACCGCTAACAAACACGCTCGCTTGCACGATGACCAGTTTATCCAAGATCCCCAGCACCCCAGAATCCCCCAACAGCGTCTCGTCCACGTCAAACTTGCCATGGACGTACGGATACCGCCGCAACTGCGCCTCGAGGTCCGTCAGCGTCCACGCGTCCAAGTCGCCGCCAGGTAGAAACGCTTCGACGAGCATCCCGATCGTATCGTCGTGTTCGACAGACACCGTCTTGAACGTGCTCGATTTCCTCGTGTCGGCGCGTTCCCTTGCGTTGCTTCCTTGTTTTCTGACGCTGTTCGTCAACGCAGCGAGAGGACGAGGATAGTCTGTTGCGAGCCACACGTGCCGTACACCTTTCCCCGTGACGTCGTCTTGAAGAAGCCCTTCGAGCGTACTTACCAGTGCAGCTGCGCACCACGCCAAATTCTGCACCGGAACGCTCTCCATTCTCCAGTGGACGCCCACAAACGGACCCATCCCGTTGGAGATGTGATCCGCGAGATCGTAGAGCGCGGGTGCATAGTGTAGATTGAGGTGGGCCAACGACGTAAAGAGGGGATGTCGGAGGTCGTAGTCAATGATCAGGACGTGTGCGTCTGCAAGGGACGCGTACGACGTGTTGGGGGACCGAGGCGTATATCCGTATCCGTACTCGTATCCTAGGCGTGGCATCGTCGCATCGGGGACCAGATCAGGATCTGCATCCATATCCCAATCGAGACTGCTCGACAAGAGGTTGACGAGCCGATCAGACGCGTCCGAGTCCGGCTTGAACGCGCGCGCGTCGACCGAGATGGACAGGGCCGCGTCCGATAGAGAAGAACGCAGTCGCGCGAGTTTAGAGTCGAGACAGGACAACATCTTGGGATCAACTTTTCTTCTTTCCGCGAGAAACGCCATGTATTCGGGGTCGCCTTGCTCGCTAGGGTCCCGACGTACGGAGTCCATGGATACGACAAAGCTGTTCGGCGCCATTGCTCTCCCGTCGATCCACTCGACGAATCCTTGCAGCTCGATCGCCAGAGGCCAGGTATCACGATCATGGATAGACGCGTCGCTCCAGACGCTCGTATCATAATACGCACCAAATGGCCACTGTGAACACGCGCTCATCCGGCTCTTTCCTACGCTGGGCAACACGATCGTCCGACCGAGCCGTCGTGCGAGCTCCAAGAGCTGCATCATGTGAAGTCGGGCCTTGGACTCTTGTTCGCCAATACGGACGGGGAGCAGGAAACGGCACGGACCACCATTGCAGTGAGCGGCGTCGAAGAAGTGGGGTTCGGATTTCATCGTGTCGTCTTGGTGGGTATTCGCCTGGGTGTCGTGGTAGTTGTCATTGGAAACGCGAGTGACGGCAGGATCAACGCGTCGACTCGACGACGTGCTGGCACCGTCACGGCTCTTGGGCACATTCAATCCCTCATCCAGTCTAGGATATGGCGTCGAAGAATCGGCACCTGTTCTCGTCAGAGTCAAGTTCGCCCTCGGCACAGACGCAAACGAGGCGCGTTCGAGTTCCCATAGAATAAAGTAGAGTACGACGGTAACCATGATGAGCGCGACGAGCATCGCGCCGCGTAGTGCGTCTGGTTGGGCGGGATGGTGACGATGCCGGACATGCCAGTTCGAGCTGCCAGTAGGGCCGTCTGAGTCTACGGGAACGAAGAGAATGCGGGCGTCGCGGTTCAATGGCCTGGTCGACGATAAAGGTCGTTTCGCCCGCTGCGTGGGGTTGTGCATGGTGAGAAAACAAAAAACCTCCCGCCATCGGAGTCCGGGGTCCCCGAGTCCCGACTCGGTTGCGCCCGACGCGCCTGTTGAACTCGCTCCGAGGCTTGCCACCAGCTCTCCTCCGAGCCCCTCACCGTGTTCGCTCATTCGCGTATGTATCATAGGTAAACGTGTACCGCTAAATCTTGTATTTTGTACACGAATCACTGAACCATAGACATATGCAGTCGGCCAATAGCGCCAAGGAAGCAAATAATCATACCTGATGGCAGAGACCTTGATATTTGTAAGTTCACGTTCTGTACTCTACGCCGAGACTTAAGCCTTGTTAGTGACAGGAACCATGAGTCCACTCTGCAAGTCGTACAACTCTACTAGAAGCATCATTTACGAAAGAGCAACCAGGTAGGTAGGAAAAGTCACGTTGCTACTCGTAGAGAGCAGCGCCAAAGCCGTCTCCGCTTGCCAGACGTGCCCATCCGGCTACCTCCAAGCCCTAACGTGTAATCACAAAACCAACGATGCGTCTGTCGAACTTCATCTTCGTCCAAGCGATAATGCGCCCACCCCCATATAACACACAAAGGGAGTTCTCCTCGCCACCGAAGCCTTCAGCGCACCCAAATGCAAATTACCCAACCCGGAAGTCATCCAGGGGGTGCAAAGCCAGACGTCCCAAGGATGCAGTTTTCAAGGCATCGGTGACCTTTGCGGGGTGGTATGTTTTCTTTATGTGATTTTGATTGGTTCGCAGCGTGCTTATGCATTGTCTCTGTCGCTACATAGTTGCACATTTCAAACGAAATTGTGCCCGCGACGTACAAGCGCGCAGGGTGTCTTACACGCCTAGCCGCTGTTTCCTTCGGTGCCGGCGAGGGCCATGTCTTATGGACAGACAGTGAGGATGTGGAAAGGGAAGGGGACTTGGTGTCTGATCGTACGGTAAAGTTTGCCTGTTGCACAACATAAACCTCGCTGATGAAGTTCACTGGCGGGAGTCAAGATCAATCTAGACCGGCATTCAAAAGAAAGTCCGGGTGTGTAACCGCGCCGCGTTGTAACCGCACGCACGTTGTCTCCAACCTCAAACATATCGCCATGGATTCAGCCAAGGGTATCTGGTGCGTATACGGAGAGCTTACTTACCCAAATGCTGACGGTGGTTCTAGGACGAAATCAATTACGATGAAAGGTAAACGCGCTACAATTGTTCCTATGATACGCATCACTGACCCGTCTTCTAGACATCCAACTTCACACCGAAAAGCGCTCCAAACTTCTTACTGCAAGACAATTCTATGTCGAAGTTTCTGTAGACGAGAGTATGCAGTCAACGGGTATAGCTAAGGAGGCAAAGAGTTGTACTGCATGGCAGAAACCATTGTGCTTGTGAGTATGTATTCTTTGCATGACGCTGGAGAGCTGAATCTTGTCAGTGACGGGAACGCTGATTCCACTCTCCGTGTACAAGTCTACCAGAAGCACCGAGTAGGAAAGCCCGAACTGGTCGGGGCTCTCTCTGATACCATCAGTGAGGTATTGGGAAAACTGAAAGATGGAGGTATGAAAGCATTGTGCTATCGTGTATTCTAGTACTGATGTGATCGCTACGATCACAGTACTTGAAGCGGCTCTTTCCAAGGATAGGTCTGATGTGTCCAATCGTTCGGGAATCGTGATCAAGTTCGCGTTGACCGCGGACGTTGGCGAAGAAGCTGATAGAAACGCACGTCAAGCAGTCGATATGGCAAGTGCAGCGGTCGGCGCTCACCGCTCGCTTGCAGTCGTCGACACTATGGGCACAGCAGTCAATGTCGGTACAACTATCATTGCCAATGTACAGCCGCACGAGGCTACGCTAGAGGTTCTTTTGCGGAGGTTGGACAGGTTTAACAAAATTGTAGCAGGCATCGCTGAGGTATGCGATGTCCATTGTCCTGAGCCCAACCGGATTTCATTGCCCCGCAGATTCACCCGTATGCATCGATGGCTTGGTCCGTTATCTCAACTACGAGCAAGGTCTGTATCTGTATCTCGCTTAACACCTATGCTGTTATTGATCGCTAACGATGTTTTTTAGATCCTTATCGCGCAGAAGACTCGTGACGACCGGATTGTCCGTCTCGCAGGAACGATGAACGACGTCTTCGCTTTCGTCGAAGAAGCCGAGCCCTTGAAGAGAATCGAGGCGCACAAGAAGGGCATCACGCTTCTGATCCAGCAGTTGACGGAGTGCGGATACTTCATCACCGAGTACTTCAAGCCCAATTTTTGTCAGTCATCATCGATCTTCGTGTACATGGCACTCCCTAATTTCAAGTCCCGTATGACAGTGATGAGAATAGCCAAAAGCCAGATCTCCGACGTCGACTCAAAGATCGCGGATTACGAGACCAAGTTGCGAGAACTGAAGAGTGCTTTCTTAGAAGGCTTAGCGGTTTACACGGAGATCACTGTCGTTCGGATGATGGGTGTGGTAGAGCACGTCGGTAGGTCAAAAATTCTTGGGAAGGTGGTCGGATATTCACGGACGTGGAATGCAGCCGAAACCATAGACCTGAACGATATGCCGTATGCATTCGGGGCGAGGTACGCGCCGGAGAAGGGATGCCTGCCAGGAACTCGCGAGTCAATCCTGGCCGAGATTTGCGACATCCTCAACAATGCCGACGAAGGGTCCCCGCAAGTCTGCCTTCTCACCGGCGTCGCTGGTTCTGGCAAGTCTGCCCTGGCTCATTCTATTGCTCGACTTTACGACGGTCAAAAACGGCTTGGCTCCTCGTACTGCTTTGCCAGAAGTAACATCGCGAACCGCAACCCGCAGAATCTGTTCAGTACTATTGCACGTGACCTCTCCGACCACAACGGGCCGTACAAGTCTGTGCTCTGGGAGATCGTCAAAGAGAATCGGGCGCTCCGCACGTCCACGTCGCCGCTCGAGCAACTGGAAAAGCTCATTATCGAGCCAAGTCAGCAGCTCCACACGGTCGGTCCACTCGTCATCGTCATCGACGCCCTCGATGAAAGTGGCGACCGAGCCGACCGCCAACAACTTCTAAAAGTTCTTTCTCGACAAATCGTCGACAACAAGCTTCCTCCTGGTCTTCGTTTCCTCATCACCGCTCGCCCGGAAGCCGACATTCTTGCAGCATTCCCATCTGGCGTACAGATCGTTCGAAAACAAATGAGCGACGTTTCTCCAGACGTCATCGACGGCGATATCTATAAATTTATCCATCATTCCCTCCATCAGTATACCGAGCTCGAAACTTCCTGGCCTAACGAGGAGTGGTGTCGACTTCTTGTCCACCATTCCCAACACCTCTTCCAATGGGCATTCACGGCCTGCAGGTTCATCCAAGGGATTGACACTCAGGGACTCAGCCCACGCGAGCAACTCGAGATACTCTTGGAAGTCGATAATAGTGATGGTGTTCACCCTCTGGATGAGCTGTACCGAACGATACTCGGACAACTATTTACGCTGAAGAGCGCGCAACGGCGGTTTCGAGATGTAATGGCGGTCGTACTCGCGTTGAAGGAACCACTGTCTCTCCCTTCACTTTCGGCTCTCTTTGACGGATACCTGAGAATCCGAGATGTCATCCCTGTGCTAGGGTCATTGCTAGACGGAGTTCTTGATGATCAGAGACCCATCCGACCCCTTCATACGTCATTTCGCGACTTCTTACTGGATGATACCCGGAGCCTGGGTTTCCATGTCTGTACCCTACCTGAAGATTCCCTCTCTCTTGGCCGTGCATTGCTTGCTTGCATGTGCAAGATGCTCCGATTCAACATCTGCGACCTCGAGGACTCTCGAGATCCCAATACCAAAATTCCTGACCTGCCCACTCGAGTGAACAATGCCATCCTTCCCCACCTTGCATACTCATGCCAGTCCTGGATGTACCACCTTCAACAGGCCCCATGTACTCCAGATCTTTTGGATGAAATCACTGTCTTTTTCAAAGACTTCTTCCCTTTCTGGCTTGAGGTTATTAGCCTTCTCTCCTTTTCCTCCCCTTTGTCATCCATCCTGTCTGCTCAAGAGACCTGCACAATCTTGAAAGATTATGCCAAGGTAAGAGGAAACATGATGAGTAGAAGGCAATACTAAATAAGTGTCACTAGGGTCATGAGATTTCCAGCCTAGCCTCAGAGGCATGCCAATTCATCCAAGTGTTTGCTCCTGTGCTCAGAGAATCCACACCCCACCTCTACCTATCATCCATACCTCAGACCCCCACCAACTCTCCACTTTGGCAGATATGGGGCAAGCACCTTGTAAAGCATGCCTCAGCCACCTCAGGACATCCAGCCAGTTGGCCAACAGATGTTCATATCTTGCAAGGACACACAGATTATGTCAACTCTGTGGCCTACTCACCTGATGGAAGGCACATTGTGTCTGGCTCTATAGATCAAACCATCAGGATTTGGAACTCCACCACTGGTCACTGTGTTGTGGGTCCATTTGAGGGGCATACAGGTTCTATCCTTTCTGTTGCATACTCACCTGATGGTGTGCATGTTGTCTCTGGGTCTTGGGACAACACTATCAGAGTTTGGAATGCCATCACTGGCCAATGTGTGGCAAGTCCATTTGAGGGGCATAGAGGTCAGGTCAACTGTGTTGCATACTCACCTGATGGTGGCTGCATTGTGTCTTGCTCTGTAGACATGACTATCAGGGTATGGCATGCTGGAACTGGCCAATGTGTGGTAGGTCCACTTGAAGGACATACAGATCATGTTACATCTGTTGCCTACTCACCTAATGGTGGACACATTGTATCTGGCTCTCATGATTATACCATCATGGTTTGGGATGCTACAACTGGTCAATGTGTGGCAGGTCCATTTCAGGGACATACAGCTGGTGTCAACTCTGTCTCCTACTCACCTGATGGTGGGCAGATTGTCTCTGGCTCTAATGACCAGACCATCAGAATTTGGAATGCCACCACTGGCCAGTGTATGGGAGGTCCATTTGAGGGACATAGATTTGATGTTACCTGTGTGGCATACTCACCTGATGGTGAACTCATAGTCTCTGGCTCTGCAGACAGGACCATTAGGATTTGGAATGCCACCACTGGTCAATGTGTGGCAGGACCATTTCAGCACACAGATTGGGTCACATCTGTTGCCTTCTCACCTGATAGGCACATTGTCTCTGGCTCAGATGACAAGACTGTCAGGGTTTGGAATCCCACTGCTGGTCAATCTGTACCACTTGAGGGGTATCAAAACAGAGTCAACACTGTTACCTACTCACCTCATGGTGAGCACATTGTTACTGGCTCTCAGGACAGTGCTATCAGGGTTTGGAATGCCACCACTGGCCAACTTGTAATGGGTCCATTCAAGGGGCATACAAATTCTGTTAGCTGTGTTGCCTACTCACCCAATGGTGAGCAGATTGTCTCTGGTTCTAGGGATAAAACTATCAGGGTTTGGGATGCCACCACTGGTCAATGTATGGCTAGTCCATTCAAGGGGCATACAGGTTATGTTAGCTCTATTGCCTACTCACCAAGTGGTCAGCAGATTGCCTCTGGCTCTCAGGATAAGACCATCAGGATTTGGAATGCCACCACTGGTCAATGTGTGGCAAATCCATTCAAGGGGCATAGAGATTCAGTCAGATCTGTTGCCTACTCAGCTGATGGTAGCCACATTGTCTCTTGCTCCAGAGACAAGACCATCAGGGTTTGGAATGCAAACACTGGTCAATGTGTTGCAGGTCCATTTGAGGGGCATCAACTTTCAGTCAACACTGTTGTCTACTCACCTGATGGTCACATTGTCTCTGGCTCCTCAGATAAGACTATCAGGGTTTGGCATGCAACCACTGGTGACTGTGTGGCAGGTCCATTTGAGGGGCATACAGAGTCTGTTTTTTCTGTTGCCTGCTCACCTGATGGTGTGCACATTGTTTCAGGATCTGATGACATGACCATCAGAGTTTGGAATGCCACCACTGGTGAATGTGTAGCAGGTCCATTCCATGGGCACAAAGCTTCTGTCACCTCTGTTGCCTTTGCTCCCAATGGTGACTACATCATTTCTGGGTCTGGTGATCAATCCATTAAAGTGTGGAAGACACAAGCATTGCTTTCTCATCACCTTCATAATTCATTTATGGAACATGGTTGGATTCAATCTCCTAAAGGGTTGTACTTTAGTTGGCTGTCTCCTTGGTCCAGATCTGAGCTTTATCCTCCACTTCACTCTTTGATTATTTCACCTACCAATACATACACTTTTGATGTTGATCTATCTTTGTTTGGAGAGGCTTGGATATCTTGCTGGAGATGATATATGTAGATGTTCAGTGTTTTTAATAGTTTGCCTGGTTTTTGTCTTCCTGTCATTCTTGTACAATATCTTTTTTTGAAGATGTAATCAGCCTGGTTGCTGAAATATCCATCATACTAAGAACATTGCTCTCTCATGCTCCTGTGTAATGATTTTCTCTGTGTTAAGGGGCAACTTTATTCAAATATTTACACACTACATGGCCAAAACAACATCAATCATTCTTAGTATCTGTTGAAGAACAGAAAAAAATACTTGGTATAAGAAATCCACTTACTAAACCTAGTGTCAGAACATCAGCCCATTCAGGTAGATGATGCCAGAGACATTTGAAAGGTTGTTCACCTTACAGAACCTACACAACAACATGAAATACAACCACTTGTCAACACAAAGACACATACAAACCTTGCCACCACAGATGAGCAGATTACAATCATGTCTGAATGCCATTCATATATGTAAACATCAATGATTGCACCCACTGGCCATAGCAGTGTCTGTGAGCACTTGCAAACCATTGACAGCAAAGACCACTATTTAAGGTGCACATTGACCCAGCAGATGTCATCTATAAACTGACTTGTCCATGCAGTGATAACAGCCATAGATTGTCGCTATAGTAGGAAGTTGCTAGTGAGCTTAATGAGATGCATAACAGAACACACTACAGCAATCATTCTCAGAGTCCTTTGGTGTCAAGACCACTGTGAGACTGTCAGAGTGCCTTTCATGTCTCATTCCTACTTAGGTGGTGGAAGAGATCCCCACCAAAGCAAGCTTGACATCCTCTAGAGGCAAGATTGGTTGTCATGAAACAATCCACTTGATAACCACCAACCAGAGCCCCCACAATGTGCCACCTACATGAGTGCTGTATAATGGATGGTGACAGTCATCCTGGTATAAAAGATTGCCAAAACTTGCATTTCCACAATTCAGTTTTCAACAATGGGTTCCTTGCTGTACGATTTGCACCGGTGAGCGCTGACATTCTGCGTGAGGTGAATACCTGTCCCAATGATCATTCGACATGCTTGAGGGGCCGATGTCCTAGCAAAAATTGTGATGGTGAAATGCAACCCGGCTGGGCAACAAGACAATGTCACGTACATAATACAAGTCCTCCGAGCATGGTGGTCCGCACCATTCTCGCCATTTGTACCTGCCTGAAACAGAATAGCGCGAAGGAGACAAACCAAATGATAGACGGTACAAAAAGACGCATTAGGTAGATGAACACCTTGCATGTTCTCAACTAAGGCGAGGGGTGTCAAAGGCTTCAACTGGGCGAAATACATCCACCACACGCAATGCGTCATCTAGAAAAATGATATACGGGCTCTTCAATATTTCTGGAGCCCGTTCCCGCTTGAGAGAGTGAGACCAAGATGGGGCATACGTGTGTACAAGGGCGTGCAGCCTCACCAAACAACGCTCTTTGTCGCCTTAAGTGCATTTGAAACCAGTAACTTCCTGGTTGAGATTGGCTTACTAAACAAGTAACCCTGATTCAAGTTCCTGGAAAGTTGCAACGACGACGAGGAACTTTGAGTAGAAGGGTATTTGGCCAAGCATCGCAAACGTCCATACAGTCGAGTACCTCATAATGCAAGTGGCTATAATGCATAATTTTCATATTGCATCAGATTTTCAGGATCCCACTATGGTACAGTGTAAAATATGGGCATAATGCATAGCCCTGAGTGGGCCATTATGCAGTATGGCGGGTGGTCTAACAGAGGTGGCGCACAATGGCACGGAGTTGGAGTGAACACGCTCACTAAAAAATCTGGTTGTCTCGCCTGGCAAGCCTTATTTTTGCCAGCGGCTCCCAGCTGAGACCAATTATGCCTGCTGAACGGCGAAAACCTCGCCCCCAGGCCCAACAGAAGACTCGAAAACTTGCTGCTGGAGTTGCTGATGCTTCCCGGACCGAGCCCCACACCCAGGCTTCCAAGTCATCATCTCAGAATGTGTCACATCAGAATCTCGAGCTTGGCAAGTGGCTCACTGTATTTGCCTACATTGACGCACACCCAGGGCTCCCCCAGAAAGATGTTGTCAAGCATTTTGCAACTCTCAGGTCTGGGGCCTTGGTTTTCATGCAATCAACGCTCTCGCGGAAGTTGCAGGAACGCACCAATTTGGAACAACGTGTCCATGCAAACCCATCTGCTCTCAATTCGAAGCGTCCTCAAGTTGTCACGCGCCCTGATGTTGAGAGAGCCCTATTCCTGTGGGTGAAACACATGGAGGTGAAGGGAGAGCAGGTCAATGGACCAATGTTGAAGGAGAAGCGTTGCAGTTTTGAGAAACTCTTTGATGTTCCAGACGAGGAGAGACTTCTAGGAGATGGATGGTTAAAGTCATTCTGCCGAGCCTATAAAATCCGGGAACACTGCTGCCATGGTGAGGCTGCATCCGTTGATACCAATGCTGTCAAAGTTGAGCATGTTCGGGTCCGACACATCCTGTCTAAATTTGCACCCCAAGACCACTGGAATTTTGATGAGACAGCTCTTTTTCCTTTGTGAGTTTGTTCCTTTAGGTAATGATTGAGCATTAATCTTGCTGATTTAGTGTGCCTCCGGACCGTGGCCTTGCAACAAAGCAGATGAGTGGAAAAAAGAAAGAGAAATTTTGTATCACCCTTGGCGTTGCTTGCAATGCAGATGGTAGTGAAAATTTTGATCTAATGTTTATTGGAAAGTACTGGAACCCACGATGCTTTGAAAAGCAAACACCGGATCAACAAGGATTTTACTATCGGAACAACACAAATGCTTGGATGACATTGACACTCTTTGAGGAGTAAGTTGCACACTGTTCCTCAAAATTTGAAACTGATTGCATGGTTTTAGATGGCTTAGAAAGTTTGACTACAAAATGCGTGGTGCCAATCGCCGTGTATGCCTCTTTGTTGACAATTTTTCTGGCCACATGGTTGACTACGAGCCAACAAATGTGCAAGTGGAATTTTTCGAACCGAACATGACCCCGTTTGTTCAACCTTGCGATGCCGGCATCATCCGTTGTCTAAAGGCGATTTATCGCCATGAATTTTGTCGACGTGCGATTCAACTTGACAACGCAGGCGAGCGCAACATCTACAAGATCAACCTACTCGAAGGAATGATGATGGTGACATCTGCATGGAAACATACGCAGACTCAACCGTATGTCTTCATGTCACCTTGGTGACCCAACTTGAAACTAAACTCAGTTTGTGCAGTGACCCTGCGTCTATGCCAGCTCACGTTGATCCGGCGGCCTGGGCAGTCCTTCGAGATTTTGCAGCCACTGATATGGGTCTA
>JBBPLG010000169.1:0-37427 GCA_038089695.1 Xanthoconium separans | reverse complement strand
TCATCAGGCATACATGTATTTTCTTATGGGAAGCTCGCAGATGGAGCGAAATGACCGCAGAAGTGCGATACAGTCATTTGAAAGTGCGCGAGCCCAAATGCGACACCATCATGACCCAGAGCTCTTGGCGGTCTCACTGGTGAGCATCTCGATGGTTATCATGTGACGCGTCAAATGTTTTTTCTTTCATGACAGTTGTCTGGATGGAAATTTGACAATATTAACACTACAATTCGACAACGTCTTTGTGAAGCATTGTACGCAGCAGGTCGCATCAACGATTCCGCAGAATCTCTTTTTGAGATGGTAAATACTATCGGAAAGGAGGTATACATGGACAAGGCGAATCTTAAGTGGGTTTCCGGTGAGCTCTCTGCTCTCTGTTCTGTTTCGTGTGGTTGTTTAATATTTCTGGCAGATTTCTCCAGCAGATGCCTCTCCCCTCTCAAAAACGATGGCGACGACTACTCGCAGGCAATGCAACACGACAAAGCCGCGGTGCTCACACAACCAAATACCATACAACTCTTGAACGTGTGGGAAAGTGCGTCATTGGTGACTCGCTCATGGAACGGTGTCTTGGGGTCCGCTACCAACGTAGGTATTTCAGTTGACCCTCGGACTTTTTCGTCCTGACGCACTTCATTTTGAGTTTGCGGTTCCGAGATATACAATCTATCGTGCCTTGTGTGAATGGTTGGAAAAAAATGACCGCGTAATGGATGCTAGCGACTGTTACCGGAGAATGGTGGACGAATTAGAACAGCAGAGGCACGCACACAATGAACAGATAGCATGGGTTTTCGGTGAGTGGTTTTAAACGAGGAGGCGTTGTTGTTGATGTGATTGCTTTGCGGCAGGCTTCAGGCACCGTTGTGTATGGAAGCTAGAAGACCTTGGAGATGCTGCGATTGACACTGGAGAAAATCACAATGCCATCTCTTATTATTCAGCGGCACTGGCTCTCGTTCCCACCGCCGCACATTGTCTACTCATTAAGCGGAACAAGGCGTATTTATCTGTCGGTCTGTGGAAGGAAGCGTTAAATGATGCAAACATGGTGTGTCCGTTTGTCTTACGCTATTCAGCTGCTATTGACAATAACGTCATTAGATGATTGAGCTTGATCCCTTGTCCCCATGGGGTTATGAGAGGAAGCATGCTGCCCTGCACATGGGAGGCGATTATGGAAATGCGATTGATGCATTTGAGATCATGCTTTCAAGGATGTCAGAGTCATCCGACCCAGAGATCCTTGGTGAGGTTCTCGACATCATTCACAGTTCCCTTGCTGATCACACCTCTTGCAGAGCGCTATAATCAGTACGTAACCCCAAGAGAGACGAGAATGGCAATCCGAAGGGCCGTTGAGGGTGCTATCCGTGACTCGCCGCGGGTTCTCATCAATACCCACTCTGGCCTGCTCCTCGATAAATCTGCACAAGCCGCTGCGTTCGAGTCATCCCCTGCCTTCAACAGGTTGGTTTCCTCCACGACGACAAACATTGACCATGCCAGCATCAATCGCGACGTTGCGCAGTATTATCGTTATGCCATGTTCTCGCACAAGTGGGAGGCAAATGAACCATTGTTTGAGCAAGTCTTCCCCATGGTGGTGTATGATCTGGACGAATCACCTACCCACGAGAAGCTCAAGGCGTTCTGCGAAATCGCTCGAGATTCGGGTTTGGATCGGGCTTGGAGCGACACATGTTGCATTGACAAGACGGATCACATTGTCCTCCAGGAGGCGCTGGTTTCCATGTTCAAATGGTACAAGAATTCCGCCCTGACTCTCGTATTGCTCCGTGGCGTTCGCTCTCCGTCGCGACATGGTGATCTTATCAAGAGCATCTGGAACTCACGTGCATGGACATTCCAAGAGTACCACGCCTCAAGAGTAGTCCGATTTTACACTGAGGATTGGACGCTCTACAGAAATCTAGACATGCCTAATCACAAAGACTCAACGGAGATTCTCTCGGAAATGGAAGAAGCGACGGGTATCTCAGCGCAAGCTCTATCCACACTCCAGCCGGGTTTAGATGATATACGGATGAAGCTGTGTCTAGCTTCGATGCGGCAGACGACCCTCGAGGAGGACGCAGCCTACTCGTTGCTTGGCATATTCTCCACATCCTTACCTGTTGTATATGGCGAGGGGGACCAAGCACTCGGTAAATTGTTGGCTCAGCTACTTACGAGTGCGGGAGACACAAGCATCCTGGCTTGGACAGGGAAATGCGGAAAATTTAATAGCTGTCTCCCGGCCAAGATTAGAGTTTTCACGGAGTCACCGACGTCTTACATCCCTTCATCCATCCCAAGTATCGAAATGGAGACGATCGTAGCCCCACGAGCCTCTTCACTCAATCTCACCTTGGCTATGAAGCTACATGACAGACTTCACGAGCTCCCTGTTCCATCGTTTGCAGGACATCGGATGAAGCTTCCGTGTCTCGTTTTTAAACTCGGTCGCGTATCCCCAATCGGAAGTTCGTCTGGACGCGTATTTCGTGCAAAGACCGACGGCCTTGGGACCATAGAGATCACGTCTACTGAAGATCTCTCTCGATTGGACTCTCTGACTCTTGTCCATCCATGGATTGACTTTCTCCTCGACAGACAGCCAGTAGGAAGTATTATCGAGACAATAGCGAAGGAGCGATCAGAGGATTTTTCTTCATCAACAGGCGAGCCGCCTTCGTTCCCCGGTCAGATCGGCCCATTCGCCAGCCAATCACGGACGGCACGCCTTGCCTCTCGGTTTGGGCTGTCGTTCGGCGGCCGACCTCGAGACACGGCATCGCTCTTGTCACCTTCTCCTGTTTCACTCTCGGATAAACGAGCGGAAGCCCTCCGGGTTGTCGCTCGCTTGAGACAACCATTCGGCGCACTGTTACTCACGCCGACGCGTCAGAACGTGGCGTATAGGAGGATCTCGTCCGAGAGTCTTATCACTGTCCGGGTGCAGGACGACACGCCACTGAACCTGTTGATAACTAGCGCTCAGATACTCGACGTGCTCTGAGTGTATCTGGTACTAGTGCCTGGTTCAAGTTACATACATTCGTATCTGCGCGTTCTGTTCACCATTCTTATGCCGTGCGTTGCGATGGGAGTCCATTCGTTTACGAATTTTCGTTGTTGTCTTACATCCTGGTCTTGTCTATCATCCAATACAATAGTGCCCGGAGGTTACATCGGTAGATTCAGCGCATGAATAAATACGAGTGAGACGCCTCGCGATTGCTTGGAATTGTTCGTTTGCGAAGAACAGGAAAGGGACCAAAACGCCATTTGCTGCACCATCCACCCGAGCACTTCTGTGATCCTTCGGGGGCCTCGCCTGAACCACCACCTCTTTCGGTGCTTGAGCAATCCTGATTTGCCGTTACATCCATATATGCAGAGCTATTTCAACCGCCGAGTCGATGATGAGATGCTATGGTTGTGTGTCAAAAGTACGGAAGATTACCCGAGGTAGGTTTGTAAATTATGGTGTATCATGGAAACCTCGCTGGATGTTCATGTGGCTTTCTAACCCGAGTTCATACTAAGCTCGTGGCAAGACTTAAGGGCCGTGCTTCAGATACGGTGCGAGGAGCCCGTCGGGTAAACATGGTCATCAGAGGGGAAGAATTACCCTCACTGAGCGCGCCGTCTCTGCACCGCACACCAGCCTCGTGTCAACGGAAAGTGCCAGTGTAGATCTGCGCTTTGACATTGGAGATGTGGCGGCGTGGCGGTGTGGCAGTGCTTACGGCACCAGGATCCACCTGGACAAATTTGCCTCCAACTTGAAGTTGTTCGAATCGGCATCACAAAAAAATGCGGGTAATCATGCTACCGTGCCCCAATTATGTATCAGTTCATTTCGCTTTCGAAGCAATACAGCAATCCGAGGGGCGCGGATGTGGACAACCCTTGGTCCACAATATCACTGAAAAGCGTAAGCAATTTTCGACACGGGCGACGAATTTCTGACGCTTTTAATCAGATAAGGCCTTTCCATAATTGGGAGAAATATAGTGAGATCTGGTCGTGTCTCTATTTGCCAGCGACATTGGTTTCGAGCGACACGTCCAATGTTTAAGTACCCAATACGAACCCTTTCGCTTTGTTTCCGGTCGTTATACTCATGCCGATATCTCGTTTGGTCGGGAAGAACCTCAAGTTGATGGGAAGCATGCTCCCGTTGCATTTTATGTCAGCATGCCGCATCCGCGCCGACACACAAGCCGATTGTCTTGAATAGACACGAGGTATCTCGGTGTCATTTATCGGAGAAGCGCTTTCGTCGAACAACGGGCGCCAAAATCTCTTTTACTTCCAGAAATGGACTATGATACGTACGTACTTTCCATTTCACATTTTCACAGAAGTCCCTGGAGTGGACGTTCAATGCACAAAGCAGCGGGTTTCCGGTGTTGGCGCAGGTTATGTATATAAAGGTTCAAGGGTATGTTTTCGAACCATCTCCGCACCATATCATCGACCATGAAAGCGACTTATCCCTGCGAGATTCCAGGCTGTGAATCCGTCTTCTTGCAAGGGTATCAACTTAAGAAACACAAGGTCTGGCACGAGGACAAGACCAAGTATGTATATCTCGGCTACTAGTAGAGGACCTTTTCGAACTCGACGAATACCACTAGGTTATTCTTTTGCGAATGGGAGGGGTGCACATTCTACACGGAAACGCGAAGGAATCTCTATGTACACTTCAAGGGCCAGTGAGTCCACCTTTCTGAACAATATCACCGATCAACGGCGCTCACCTGCTCCCCTTCAGCACCGGAGTAAAGGATCTCATGTGCCCAGATACAGTCACGGTAGCTGGAAAATCCGGGTCGCCTGACAGAGTAACAAAATGCCCGCTCAAAACGAATGACCCAAGCGTGTTATGGAAGCATCGGGTAAAGGCCCACGGCCACAAGCCGACGCCTTATAGACGTCCTCGAACTGGGACGTTTGAATTTATCCACTGCAACGGTCCACTATCCCTTGGAAACACGGATAGGCCTCCAGCGAGTAGCAGTTCCGCGTCACGTACTGGAAGTTCAACGCGCGCTCGAAAGCGGAAGCCAGCTACTCGGCCCGAGTCATCTTTGGCCCACACCGCTGGAAACGCGAGCGATTCCACTGGGTTTTCAGGGGAAACGTTGTTCCAGAATACATTTCCCTCTACTTTTTTGCCTGGACAAGCCCAGATAGTGTCACCCGAAGCGAGCGGTTCCGACACCCCCCATCTTCAGAACTACTCAACATCCGTATTTACTGCACGCGGGCAGACCCGTGCAGGTCATTTGGACAAGCACACGTTGGCTCCCCACGCTCCCTCCGACACAGCCGAACAATCAGCGAATATCAGGCTACCCTACTCGAGTAGCTTTGGCACTAGCATCGATCCTTGCCACTGGCAGTTCACTGCTCTTAGCCCAGAGATGAATTTCCAACCCAATTCTGGCCGTGCCACAGAAGGAAGATTCGCCGCTTGGGAAACGAGTTCATCTCAAGCTTCTTCAGATCACAGCTCGAACGATTCTGAAGCTCATGTGGAAGACAAGGTTCCATCTCATTCCTTGTCCCAGACCCCACCGTCTTCCGTGTGCAGTGAACTGGAACAGAGTTTTGCGGAGCTACCGCAGGAGGCGCCGGTCGCTTCCATTCCCGTGAACCCTTTAGAACAGCCTGCTCAGGTCGGCGGATTTTCCTCAGGTACCCTTGGAACCGGAATCACGCAGTCCATCCATCCTTACCACTACACCGCTTGCGACACGGCCACTCGTTCACAAGTCGAGTGGCACGTTGAACGCACAGGAGGACACGCTCTTTGGCCAACGACCTCAATCCGGGCGCATTCAGCTGGCAGCTCGAGTAATTCCAGTGCTGAGCACATGGTACCGCAATATTTCGCTCCCCCTACTTTCCAGACAGCTGCCGACGAGTATGGACAATCACCACGTCCAAATGGTCTCGATGTCTCCCGTTTCTCAAACAGCAAATCTGTCGTATACGACGGATATGGACAGCATTGCGAACCTCAACTTCAACCAGCCAGATTCGAAAACAACGCTTCGGTCGCTCCCATTCTCCCTCCAGTTGATTTGTCGGCGTTTGGCGTTCATGCTCAAGCACCAGGGCCCACTAGTGCATCATTCACAGCTGGGACTTACCCCACGACTGACAACTCGGAGTCGAATACAGTTGGCACGGGGGACTTCGAGACCAATGTGCCCCAGAGTGACTCCAACAGGTATTATGCCTACGAGTCGTGGGACGCGTCGCAGTGGAACCATTTTTATAACGCGTTTCCTGCTTGGCTTGATGGTGGTATTTAATTTCAATTTTGTTCCGTTGTATTGCACGTCGTGTATAAAACGTAGTTGTATCAATCTCGCGCGCAAACGATTTGTTTTAACTCTTTCTTGATGCTAGCTGCAGTTCAAGAAGGCGGGTGCTCAGCTTCACCGTAACTATTCTAGCCCAGACCAAGGCTTTAGATTCGCTATTTGGGTGCGCAAGCTCGTTGGTAGTAAGAGTAGTAAATGATTCCTGCCATGTCTTACAGTTTGTTTGTTTGGTCACAACACGGTCAGACAGTACCATGCAAGCTTCAGCGCTAGCGCTGGTGCGGTCTTTCACGATAAGCAATCCGCTGCTGACCTCGGGACACATTTCTAGTCCTCCGCGGGGGCTTGACTTTGCACAGCAAGGACTCGGAGAACATGCACGTGGGAACGCCTGCCTTTCGAGTTGAACGGACGTGGCGACCAACTGTACCACAGGGAGAACGATCTCACATCTCTAGCTACCTCTCCACAAGGGTACCATGTTCTTACGTCTGCTTTCTTACTTACAATTTCATCCGCATGGGAGGTGAGATGCGCAATCGAAGATCATCGTGTGAAGATTAACACCATGTCCTATCACAACAGGTCAGTTGCTCCATAGCAAATCTAAAACCGCTTTCGTGAATTATAGTCCCATCGACGAATCAGAAAGTCCAGATTTTCCATTTAGCTCAACCAAGTAGCCCACGGGCTGTATTGACCACCCATAACAGTAGCAATCTCACGTGCGAGCACTCTCGCTGTCTGCTGCGAAAAGTGGAGTTCGTCGTACCTAGCGCACGAATGAGATCCCCTCGATACATGCGAGAACAAGATCAACGCACCACATGAAGCTATCTTGAGCACTTCCTTCGGCGACGGTGCAGGTTGCGTTCCCGCTCGTGCTTTCGTCAAGCGTGTACACGCACGAATCGATGCACCCGGTGACGTTGAGTGGTGCAGTACCGTTCAGGTAGTTGCCGGGATGATTGTAGATGTCGGTGAAAAAACCGTACGAATCAAACGACGCTTCATTCACATCGCACCAATGTGAGTGGTCCTGTTCGCACGGCGTGGAAGAAAAGCTTCTTACCAATGTGAGCCTCGGGTAGGGTGGGAGCGAGCGCCTGGAGCTCTAGCTCTGTGATTGCGTTACCCGCGTGGACGAGCTCTCGCATGAATACGCTCCATTCGGTAGTGTTGCGTTGTGCAGTCCAGTACCTGCTGGGGTACGAGTTGTTGGAGTAAAGAATCGTGAGATCGAGCGGGATGATCTACCATCAATGTCAGCTTTTCGACCAATCCAATAATAACAATAGCCTCGCGCCCTTTTGAAACTGCGCTTTAGACGTACGTACGTTTTGCATGATAAAGTTCCGGGCACCGCTCTCATAAAGGCGTTTCAAGACATCGATGGCACATTGTCGGACGGGGACAATCGACACGCCTGGTGCATCACTCCCTGTCAAAAGCGCACCGACGCCGAGATCGTTGGTCCCAATCCAGATTGTGTACATGGTTTCTTTAGGGTTGAGTGCGAGGGTGCCATTATAGGTCTCATTCAAGTATGCGGGTATCTGCCACTCCATGATGGGGGGGAAAGGACGGGGGTTGAGCAGGTTGGAGCAAGTTGCGCCAGACCTTGCAAACCCTGGTGC
This sequence comes from Xanthoconium separans, assembly GCA_038089695.1. Lineage (NCBI taxonomy): Eukaryota > Fungi > Basidiomycota > Agaricomycetes > Boletales > Boletaceae > Xanthoconium > Xanthoconium separans. The sequence continues at coordinate 29,434 of JBBPLG010000169.1, read as the reverse complement.
AGATGATTAGATCTCGAGGCATCCAGGAACAAATATCCTAAATGGACTCACCGGAGAGGTTGAAAGGACCATACTGGGCAGCCCATGTCGGCCACTGGTATCCGCCGTCTGCCGAAGGATAGTAGGACGAATCGGTGTACGAGTCACCAAATGTAACAAAATTTTTGATCTGCCCTGGCGCCACCCCGAGTGCGATGGAGGGCGTAAAAAGCGCGAAGAGGGCCGACGCGATCTGTATACTTCTAGGAGGAAAAATCATGGTGATTGGGTTGGGTAACGCAATGGTGTTTCCCTAGGAATTGTCGAATGGTTCGACGGTCTTGTTGGTCGCACCTGGACTGGAACTGAGTCCTTCTTATACACCACCCCGAGAGTATCATGTCTAATAATGGCTGCAACATTTCCACCCAAGGCCGACCAAGAGTTTCAGCGGAACTCGTCGGAAGAACGTCGCGTCATGGGACACGGTGACTGGGAATCGAGCATGTGCGGTCCGTCGCAAGGTCGTGTTCTTCTATATGCATTGAGGAGCGTCGGTCATGTGTCTCGCTCGTCTAAATTGTGAACATCGATTTGCATTTGAGCAGAACGTTGATAAACCCGGATCACGACTGTGGTTGAAATAGGAAATCATACCGTAACATAGAGCGGCATTATAGCTGAATCGAACGGAAATTCTCCTTGAAACATTCAATGCGCCTAGAATAGACACGACAAGTAGCCAGTGTAGTCTCCACAATGCATGCATAATGCGTACGTACGATTTGGGAGTTGCGGTCCGTGAAGACTCTTCGCACGACAAAAATAGACAAAACGTGTCCAAAGTCCCATGCGCGGGGGAAAGGGAACAGACAGCGGAGACGCAATCCAAAGGTATTCGCTGTACAACAGAGTCACCAGTACTGTTTGAGCACGTTGGGACCATGGGATTCTGAATTCCTTTCCTGGACCCTCAACCGTCCACTATAATCTGCTACTCTGATCGTTCCCTGGAGTCTCCGCCAACAGAGCAACGGTAAACTGGATGGTTACACACTCCTGGCGAGGATCCACGACATTTGCGACTCTACAACTCGGACGGCCCCAACCTTGACGGAGACGGGTTGCGTGTCGCCGGACACCCAACTTGAATTCGCCCACGCTAGGCAAAGCGTCGTCGATAGAGTGGCCAGGAGTGGAATGGGCACGAACGAGGTGCGTCGCTGGAAACTGTTGGTGTTGCTTGATGTTTTGCCAAGTATCCATCCGACCTTGCTTGCAGACATGCCTCTCTGAATTCGTACGGGTTAAAAAAAGGGTCCTATCGGTAATACAATACGAATAAATGCGGTTAGCTGTCGAATATACGAACCGAATGGTAGAACACTTGTTGACACCTGGTCGGATTCGTTCGCTGATATGCTAAAAAAAAATTCAGCGCATCAACAATTGTCACTCGACGACTTGTGATTGCCGTAATACAACAAGCGAAAGCATTGTTCTGACGCAGCACTTGCTCGGTCCCGAATTTTCTCGGTTATCGTGCGACATACAAAAACCCGGGCATTCCAGAGATCAGCCTCTATCACAGTTGAGCATCTCATCTTTAAGCACTGAACTTGTCTCTCTCGCTCACAATGCGTGCTTTCACTGTTATCCTTGCTTTCGTCCTTGCAGCCCCGGCTGCCTTGGGTGCCACCATTGCTCCTGCTGACGTTCTGGACACCGTGTCCGAGAATGGCAGCAATGCCCCGACTCAGGCGCAAATCGACAGTATTCTTGCTAACGCGGCCGACCATCTCCAGCCACTCATGGAGCAATATGGCATGTGTGTCGTTCCACTGTTGGACCGCCTTGTTGACAACCGTTCAGCCTCCGCCATGTCCGGCAGCGCGGACGCTAGCACCACCGGTCCGCTTGTTGATCAGATCAAAGCAGTGCTTTCTATGACTGCTGAGCAGCTGCCAGGAATACGTATAAATCCATTGATTTACGAACTGGTGGACGTTCTGGTGAGCGCCTTTTTATGACGTGACTCGAAAATCTGGTCCTCAACATGCCAAGCGGCCTGTCCTATCGAATCTCGGTATATCTTCTGCCCCTTTGGTGTAAGTTCTTGGTCGTGCTATTTGTTCTTTCGCCTGTTTGCTGAGACTGCTTCAGGACTCTTGCGGACACGATTACCGCTGCTGGTTTATGATTCCTTTTAACTGGTTTACAAGTGGTGCTAAGCTTTTTTGGGTGTTATAAGTACTAGTGTCATGATAAGTTGTCTGTTGTACGAAGAGTATCACTTCCACCTTGGTGACTTCTCCTTGGCGATAACGGTCGACCACGCGGGCATGAGTGGTTCATCAGTCGACATGGAATTGAGCCAATAAGAGTAGTGAACAAGGTGATCACGGCGCTATATACCGACGAGACAGGGAATGAGAACTTGCTCTCGACTGACGAGTCTCGCAGGGCAGAGTGCCAAAAAAAGGGGTTGCACGAGGTTAACCTGGCTGGGCGAGGCCCAAAGCATGCGCCTCGACGAGGGGAAATCTTTCCGTCTTATCTTGATCTCAAGCAGGCAGGCTCGGACTCAATCCCAATCCAGTCCCAACACGTCCTGCTTCCCACCTCTCACGGCCCCCTCGACCGCCTCCGCGAATGCCCTCAATAGCCTCGTGTCCTCGTCCAATGTCACACCCCTGTCGTCGTTCTTCAGGAAACGACTATCGAGGCCAAGCGCGCGTTGAAGCGCCTCTTCACGCTCCACACCGCGTAGGGCATCGATGGACTTGAGAAGCGTGCAAAGGTGGTCGTCGGCGAGGAGCGTACGGATCGTGGGCGAGGTGGCTGAAAGTGGTGTCAATACAACGTGTCCATATTCACACCTATGAAGTGTGTTCATCGAGGCGAGTGGTTTTCACGTACCAATAGATTCGTATTGATGCATCTGCAACGGTTTGGGGTCGTCTCGCGTGAGCGGGTCGGGGTAGGCGGATGTCTCGGGAACATACGGCCATTTGACGGTGGTGAGTGGGCGGAGAGGTTGGGGGTCTGAAGGCAGAGAGTCGGAATTGGATTCGGACGTGCCGTCTTTGTGCATACACGAGTGAGTGTGGGCGAACAAGCAAAATTGACTCGCACCTTGCACGGGTGACGCGTTCACAGTCGAGCAGGCATTGACACTGGGCACTCCCGCGGAACCAGAACAAGTTTCTGGATCACGGAAATCAAGAGAGGTTGAGTCGACGGAATGACAAGCTGCAATGCACGAACCTTTGTGTTGCTTGTAGCACGCAATAGTGCAGCTATTTGAATTCGAGCGTGAGTTCAACTTTTTAGGCAGGGAAACAAAGTGCTTACTAGCGAACCCTACACGACGCGCAAGCATATTTCGATGTTTGTTCTTGACATATGGCACAAGGCGGTCGAGAACGAGGTGGCATCGGAGAAGTGCCCGTGGCTGTGTTAATAAGAGTAAAATACATACAAACAACACAGAGCAGCGTAAATTAAAACCGTGAAGGAGTCCGCCTGATCTATCTGGCATCGGTACGGAGGTAGTAGATTTGGGCCGTACCTCGGTCCATTCTTGAATCTGATTCTGGTTTAGTAACCCATCTTTGGCCACGTGTCGGCTGGACATGACACTGTGCGTTGAATTTTTGTCTACGAGCTGGACACACTGATGGCGAATCGCGACGACAAGCACGCACTAATTCTATGTAGTACAAAGTCTCAGCTATGGCGAACTATGAGGTGTCTCCATACGCGAACGCGATCAACGTCCTAGATGGAAACATGTTCAAACTCGATGAAAATCCTCATAGCAACATCTAACCCCTCAAAACTACACACATGACATCCTGCTTTGACGGAAGCCACAAGAGGATCACATCTACTTGGTCACATTCAGGAATAGGCCATCTGGTATGAAAGTGCGTCATTGATTTCATCGTCATCCGATCCACTCTCATTCTGTCGCCTGTTCAGGGTAGTGTGGACAGCGATCGTCAGGCTTACCCCAGGTTGACCATTCCATCCCTCAACCAGTCACCCAATCATGCTATGTATTCGGCGATCATAATGAGATAGTCCACAAGCGGCAGAAGAATTGTTGCAACATTTCCTAGAATAAAGCACCGCGCCTAATATATCGATGGTTCAACAGCGTACGATCGGGAAGTCACAACCAGTAATATCTACAGCAAGCCGCCAAGAAGCTCGTCGAGGAGGTTTCCGAGGCCGAGGCTGTTGATGATGGAAAGAATGGGTTCGAGGAGGGCCAGAAGAGGGGTGAGGAGTCCAGCGACCAAGGAAAGTAAGATGGTTAACAAGCTTGCGACGGCTTGTCTGGCCGATTTCGAGGTCGTCAGAGCTTTTCGTACTGAAGTAGCGAACGATACTTACACGAGGGTGCCTAACAACGTAAGAATCACAGGGAAGGTTGAGACCTCGACCACGGAGAGAATCGCGTTAGTTGCCTTCAGGATGAGCTATCGCGGGATAGTCCAGTAAGATTTTGAGCGAGCAGTTAATTACTGGTAACCCACATCAAGGACGGTGACAAGAAGGGAAGCAATGTCAGATGCCGCCAGAACAGTGGTACCATCGACGGAGGCCATGATCATTTCGGTAGGCTGCCCAACAAGCATGTTCAAGCTTGTGACAGCTCCATTCACGGCAGCACTGATATCAGTGATGACGGGCGTCACGGTTGCCTCAGTGGCATTATCAGAGTTGGCGAATACTAAGTACATTATTGTGAACAAGCAGTAATAAATGGCGCGTGTGTAGCACTCACCCAGCTGGTTGGTGAGGGGCACAACGGTGTTTGTCAGATCCGTAAGGACGACAGCAACAGACTTGGTGGCTTGACGTTCGACTAGCCCGGCGAGCACGCCGAGAGCAGCGGCGAGGACGACAGTCGTGATCGCAAAGAAATGCATAGGGCAAGAAGAGTGAAGAGACTGAGCACTAGACGGCTTGAGGCAGTCGAAATGAGTTGAGGGGTTTATATATGTCAGAGTACAGTGAAGCGAGTGTCCATTGTGGATGCACGAGGACTCCGAGGCAGAGAATATGTCGTAGATGCACTCTTCAATCAACTTACTTTACACCAGGTAAGTTCTCGCCACAACGTCAGGCGAAGTGCAAGTAATATACCGACGTCGGCTGCCTTCTTGTCCCTTGTACATGTGTAGTGCGCCGTGTGCGTGATGGACGGGACTCTGGATACAAAGAAAGAAAGAACTCACCATAACATGACGCATCAGGTTTTTCATCCACCAATGGCACAGTGTACTATGTGTGAAAAAAGCCTGTGACTTACCAAGATTACAGACAGACAATCATAACCTCCTATCCCCACGATCGAGTTGGAGAAGTGAGGTAGATCCACTTGAAAAGACAGGAGGACGGAGAGAACGAACGATTCCAAGCACGTGGCTGCTGGTGGATGTCGATGAACACCCATGTTTGGTTACTGAAACCTAACGGACTAGGACATATGGTGCACAGAAGGGCCACTATGGACGCCTCTTGAGTGAGGAAAACGATGTCATCCGACTCGATCCGACACCTGGGATGCCCCAAAGTAGGCAGACCGTCATGAAGGTGGCTTCTGGAATGTATTGTCCCTTGTGCGGAGGCTGTTGCAAACGTGTGCTGAGAACAGACCCAATCCAATGAGCCATACCTGCCGGACCAACAAAAGGTTAACTTACTAGCGTGATGCTCAGCAAATTGTAGATCCGGCATATGCCGGCCGGAACTGATCCTAGGCGGCCAACAGCTTACTCTATCAGAGACTCTCGACTCGGAGCAGAAGCATGAAATCAGCCTGAAGATGGTGCCTAGTTCAAGCGTAATGATCAAGTCCAAACCAGGTTTCCTCGGGTCTCGCGCTCCTGCAACCAATTAGGCGAATCCCCCCAACAAAGACGGACCACGTCAGGAGTCAGAACGAACCAAGAGTCAAAGCTTGCTTCTCTGAATCCTCATCGGATTGTCCCTCGAGGAACATGGCAAACCCGTTTTGGAAAGTCCGAAGACTCCATACGGTAATAGAGACATGGAGTCCTCGGAAAAGGTGAAGTGATGATAGAGTTGTCCGGGTCTGTATGAGGTGTTTTTCATTAGGCAAACGTTCGGTTTGACGCGTTTTCCATGTCGGGAGAGGGGGCGGAGCGCTTAGGCGTGCACATGGACCATACTGGGCATCCGCGGCTTCCAGGCGAAACTCAAGCCTCGGCGTCCTTTTGTATGACCTCTGGCTTCCGTCGGCCTTGAGCACCGGACACCCTGCGGAGGTGACAACACATATCGAGATCTAGAAGGTGGGTGAATCGTAGAAGACAGAGTCAGTAGAATCGAATGAACCACGGATAACCAATATACTCACCATGACTCGCACGCAGCGTACCACGAAGGCGAAAAGGCACGTCTTGTTTCAAGACAATGTCATCTAAATCCCATCATGTGTTAACCACTGACTCGGTGTTGGTGGCATGGCTGCCAGTGGAAGTCGCACAATCGCAGCTATAGCATTGCCATGAGCGTCATCATGCCACGTTACACTGTAACGTTACCGGAAACGTTATACAAAAGCAATGACGAATACGGGGATGGCAAAGCGAGTTAAGTATACCTAGGCACCGAGATGAATATACAAAATCCGCTGATCCAGCGGCACGCGCACAGATTTCATCGTCTTGTTCAGCGCCAACGCTGCGCGAGTATGATCCAATCTACCAGACTTGTCCATCATGTACTTGTAAAACGTCGACGTGATCGTGTTCGTCTCGCCATCGTCCACCGCCCACATCGTCCCGATCACAGACCGAAACCCAATGAACTGCATCGCGGATGCGAGATGGATGACCTCGTCAGGGCTTTCCTCATCTCCTACAGTCGTATGACATGCCGAGAGATATGCGAATTCGGGATTCTTGAGGTCGCATCCGATGATCTGGTGTATGGAAAAGCGGCCGTCGTGCAGCGCAAACGCCGACTCGAATGGTTGCGTCCGATTTGGGAGCCCGTGACAGGAAAAATGAACCCACTCGTTCCTCCCAAGCTCTTCGACCACCCTGGACATGCACGCCTCCTCTCCGTCGATCCGCGTGAACGTGGCAACTTTGCTGACGAGTTGGTCAATGCTGTCCAGTTCGGTTCCTACTGAAGACAGTTCTCTCTGACCGGAAGCTTTGCCTAGACCAATGGCAACGAAATGTCTCGTTTGAACTGCGGAACTGGATGGATCGTGCTGTCTAGCGCGAATCAGAGCGGTGAGGGTTGGCGTTTAGCAAGAGACATAGAGATCAGCAAGTTTTGGTCGACCCTTTTTATACGGTGCAGCAGCGTGCAAGGGCAACGCACAGAACTCCCCGGTGGGACACCACCAGATGCGTGATTGAGGTGGATAGGTCGTCTTGAGGAAATCAACGATGGGCGAAACGACATGGTCCCAGAGTTTCCGTAAGAACGCTGCAAGCTCCTTTGTCATGTCTGCTCTCGTCGCTTGCACGGTCAAGGTGCGAAGCTCTCTTGATAGGTCCTGAACATGGTCTCGAGTAACCTGCAATGGTATATGAACAGGGTCGCGATCAAGCAAGATGACGAGCGCGTCACAACTACACTCGCTCGCATTTACGATGATGACGGGTCCCCCACTGGCGGCCTGCTGGAGATCCGAAAAGACAGGTGGAAGAAGGAAGCGGGAGAAACCGGGTAGGTCGCGAATGTTGCTGACAATTCTCTGCATTTGGATATTTAGATGGCACAGCAGTTCGTGTTGATTAGCAGCAGTCGAATCAAAGGCATTGCGAATGAGCGAGGTGAGACGAGTGAGTTCATCTGCCAACTCCCGTCCCGGCATGCCAGATGCAACAACGTCGTCCAAGGGAGAATGAAGGCGGGTACGTTGGCTCCAAAAAACACCCCGCCCCTGCTCTAGAAGCTCAACAGCTTTGCAAAGGGAGTAGTTACGGAGACAAGCTGAAAATGCATCAACAGCAAGAGATGACGACAGGTTCTTGAGGATAGGAAGATGCTGAGGTAACGAAGGCAGATTGGTGACGTGTTGAACAAACAACCTAAGGGAGGTTTCATAGGCGAGAAGCATCGTTGGGTGTTGGAAATATTCCGCTACAGCGACCCATGCCCTAGCGGCAGAAAGATCATTCAAGGACACAATGTGGGGTATATGCACGAGTTCAGCATAGAGACTGAACATCTCTTCTATATCCTCCAGTTGCCTCAACTTTGCGAACCGATCATGGAGGTTTCTAGCAAGATTGTTCAATGTCGTTGAACGATGAGGATGTCCTTGCGGACGTAACCCAAGTGCATGTTGACCTACAAAAATGGCTGCATCGAGATTCACCATTTCACCAAGCTGATGGTACCGAGTGGATATATAAAGTGCAAGGTTGGTCAACGAGCTCGACAGATGAGGATGTCCCGGCGGTTGCAGGCGAAAGGCTTCACGAACAAGCTCGATGGCCTCGTCGAGGTCTCCCACAACCCCAAGCTCCTTGAACCGGGCAAACAGATTACTTGCAAGATTGTTTAATGAGGATGGACGAAGAGGATGTTGTTCGGGACGAACGTCAAGCGCTTCTCGGGTAAGCACAATCGCCTCGTCGAGGTCCTGCATTACCCCGAGTCGCTCGTAACGGGCGCGGAGATGATTTGCGAGATTGTTCAATGATGATGACCGGAGAGGGTGTCCTTTCGGACGAAGACCAAGGGCTTCTCGGTTGAGGGCTATGGCCTCGCTGAGGTCCTCTATGACATCAAGCAACTCGTACCGATCAGAGAGATGTGCTGCGAGATTATTCAACGATGTCGACCGATCGGGGTGTCCTTTTGGCCGAAGATCGAGGGATTCCCGACTGAGGACAATGGCCTCATCGAGGTCCTTCGTGATCCCAAGCTGATTGTGGCGGGTAGCGAGATTGGTTGCAAGGCTGTTCAGTGAACTTGATCGCTCAGGGTGTCCTTTTGGACAAAGACCAAGGGCTTCTCGGTTAAGGACAATGGCCTCATCGAGGTCCCCCATGACCCCAAGCTGTTCGTAACGACTGAAGAGATGGATCGCAAGGTTCTGTATAGACAATAACCGATCGGGATCACCCCTCTGGCGAAGGTCAAGGGCTTCTCGGTCAAGGACAATGGCCATGTCGAGATCCTCCTTGCCTCCGAGCCGGCCGTACCTGGCAGCGAGGTATAGTGCAAGGTTGTTCAGCAACGTCGGTCGAGTTCGGTGTCCTTGTGGTTGGAGGTCAAGACCTTCTCTGCCGAGGGAAATCGCTTCATCGAGATCCTCCATTGCCCCGAACTGGTTGTGGCGGGTGATGAGATTGGATGCAAGGTTGCTCAATGACATGGACCGATCTGGGTGACCCTGTTGGCGAAGGTCAAGGGCTTCTTGATTGAGAGCGATGGCCTCATTGAGGTCCTCCATGTCTCCGAGTTGGTTGTACCGAGTGAGGAGAGTAGATGCGAGGTTGTCCAATGACATCGATCGAAGGGTGTGTCCTTTCGGACGCAAGACGAGCCCTTCTTGATTGAGGACAATGGCTTCAGCCAAATCCCTCATGTCTCCAAGCTGGCTGTAGCGATCACAGAGATGGATTGCAAGACAAGCCAGAGAGGCAGGTCGCGCAGGGTCACTGTGTGGACGAAGCTCCAATGCCTCACGATCAAGATTGATCGCCTCCTCAATGAAATTGACCCCCCCTCCTTGCTTAAACTTGTCCGCAAGGGAAATCGCTTGTAAATGCAACTTGTTGACTGCTAGGCACATCCGAGTCACTACATAGACGTGCACGCTGATGAAACAGACAAGTACCTTCTGAATCCATAGCCTTAGCTCAGACTTGGCGCGTTGGCTGAAACTGACCCAGAAAAGGCATGTCAGATGGTCTCCGCCGCGTGGTTTAGGCTCTGCTCGAATGACGAATTCACCTTTCTTAAAAATGACCTGTTCATCATAGCAGTAGATTTTCCACGCCTGACTGATACGCGATACTTGCTGGCGCCGCCAGAGGCTACAAGAGAGTCAACCAGAGGGGGTTTCAAGTTTAAGTCGTACGAGACCTCGCGCTATCGCCGATACTTGATAACCAAGCGTAAGCACCCGCATTCGTAGTACCCAGCCTGGGTACCACTCAATAAGTATGCAAAGCCCGCTAGGAAAGGTCTTGAAGCTAGTAGCATCAGAGACCTTTCTAGCTGGTTCTGCGGATGGAGAGGCCTCTCTCATCGACTATTCGCACTTGGGTGTCAGGGTGAGTCTCTCTCTTCCCAGGCCGATATTCGATCCGGATATAGCCGAGTTAGAACTGGCGAAGCGTCTTGCACAACAGCCAAACAATGCACCTGTCTTGCAAGACTCTCGCCCCCGCCCCCCGCCTCTGCCCGTCTTGCACCACAGTCGTCTATGCAGTACACCCGCTGTCTTGCAAAACCTATCCGCTCCCGCCCGTCTTGCACAACTTGAACGACCAGTCGCCTGTGCATACTGCTGCCTTGCACGACCTCGCCACTCATTTTGCAAGAGGTTCTGCTCGTCTTGCACGACGACCAGTCGCCTGTCCAGTACACCGCTATCCAAGACCTCTTGCCTCCTCCGCCTCCGCCCCTATGGATTGGGCGTCACGCGGAGTTTGAACTTTGGGGGGGCTGCGCCCCCGTCCGATTTGCCACTCCGTTGGTCATGTGCAGCTTTCCTCCCAATGCTTGTGCCGACCTCTTCGTCCATGTTCCCCCAACGCGCATACATGCAATCGCACACGCCCGCCATCATGCTCCTGCTCCTCTGGATTTGGATTGGAGGCTGTGCCCATCGGTGTAGCCGAAAGAGAAGTCGGCGCGGTGATGGCAAGAGCATTGGGCGAAAAACGATTCAGTTTCGGAGATACGATAATCGGGTCGTCCGAGTCTGAGAGTTCGATGGGAAGGGAGATGCGGATGCTGGATGACGTGCCTGCGAGTGGCACTTGGTCCATGTAAGTACCACTACGATTGGGACTCGAAGGGTTGCTCATCAGGTTGGGCAAGATACACGTTTGGGTGCAGACCGCGTGGGGTTGGTGGTTGTTGGATGTAACTCTGGCTGGGCTCGTCGACGTTGTTGCTTGGCTCATCGATGCCGGAACTGGCGTCTACGCTCCTGCGCTTTTGTCTTTGACGGTCGCATGAACAAGAGACGTAATGCGATAGTTAGGTGGGGAAATGGGGAACTTGAATGCATGTAAGTCTCCGAATTCGTAGTGACACGTATACCCAAAAGTCTAAAATTTACAGTTACTACAACAGGCCTCGACTTGGTTCACTAGGAAATGTCCGCGGCGACGAACGACGAAAAGTCGTTGCTCGACAAGCTCGACGGCGCCATGCCAGGGCTTGCGCGCTTCGATGCGTTCTCAAAGCTTCTCTCGACGCACAGCGGTTTCTTCACTCTTTTCATTTTTCTCGCGATCCTCCTCGTGTTCAACGATATCACAGAATGCCTCTGAGGCTAGCCCCATTACGAGTTCAGCGTTGATACCCAACAATCTAGCCTTCTCGACGTCAACGTCGACATCGTCAACATGCCCTGTGCTTATATGCAAGCATTCATCTTTTTTGGTACAGTCCTTAGCGTGGACGTGCGCGACGCGGTGGGCGATCGTCTTTTCCTCAGCAAAGGTTTCCGTCATGATACTGTACGTATCTCGTCGTTATTTGTTTTGCCACGTCTCATGAGTCCTTGAAGATATTTGATGTCGGAGGAGCTACTAGTCTAAAGTGCGTTCTATATTTATTGCACAGACATCAGCTTACTCGGCGCCGTCGTTCATAGAGAGGATGCCAAAACCCTATCCGCTCGTCAGGCGGTTTCCCAATCCAGAAGGTTCTGATGGGTCCAACCTGACTACCGTCCGACCTCTAATCACGAAGCGAATGCCCAAGCCTACCGAATCTATTGTTCCTTGGGTGTCAAGATGGTCAGTATGCTTCGTTCTGTTGCGACATTGTCCCCACGAGTCGGATTTATCAGCCGACTTGCACGTCACAACACTCGGACACGGCCACGCGAGCGCTTCATACACCCCACGACAGGGTGTTTAATTTTCGTCAAGTCGTCTGTTCGTATAACCATGTCGTTCCAGAGATGAACCTCTCCCACGTCATCACCGAGTTCCCGTTTGGACCGTATTTCCCTGACATTGTTCAGCCACTCGATTACTCGTTCGAGCTTGCCAGAGAACGTACGCCTTCGATATCAACTTGTTTCCGCGGCGACTCATTGGCCATCCACAGCGTTCATAGCACACCAGTATTATCTCTATGTCGTCCCTATTAATTATGTTGCGCCACCTCTCCCACGAACTACTACAATGTTACACAGCACAAGGGAACCTGACAAAGGTACCTCTGGCATTTTCTCTGAGTTCGAACTCGGTCCAATCATTATCACGATCCACCAATGTACGACCACTTTTATTCAGTTGTTTATTAGGTACGTGTGGTCTGTTTATGCAACAACGAGCGCTCAGCGGCCCTATTAGGTGCGTTGGGGAGACTCGACTCCAGGGATCGTCGCTGCTGAGTCGACGGGGGTAGAATGGGCAGGTGGTCAACTTCCCCATTGCGCCCCCTCGAATACCGGACGCGTCGTGCGGCAAGGCAACAGTTGGTTCATCGAGGGTCCAGGAACTCCGTACTTGGGAACCCCAGCCACGGGTGGGATTGTCCCCGCGAGTCCATACCAGTACACGTCCACCACCCCAGCGATGCCACCGCCACCTCCGATGTCTGCAACTTCGACGACGTTTGGTCCTGGTCCTGGTACGGTGCCGCCCATGCCTGGGGTTGGACTTTGGCTGGATGCCGGCCCGTTTACGCATTCTCGCACAGCGAGTTTGATGGGCGGACATGCACGGACGCCGAACATGGTGATGGGCGGGAACACGGGACAGAGTGGAGAGAAATACTGGACCTGCAGGGGTGCCGTTGCCAGCGTCACCGTTTCCGGTGTCGGTGCCTGGTACGCCTATGGTGCCTCCGCCGCCTCCCAAGTTTGCCAGGAAGGATGATTGAGATCTGCACGTAGTAGTGTAAAGTTTGCGCGTCCATTTATTTAAAGTGGAAAATTCCGAACGGAGGTCCCATTCGCACCGCCTTCTTAGATCCGGCCTCTAAAAAAACCTCCGCTCCGCTGTCTGCCTCGATGGAACCACATGCACGTTCGGTTGCCCCAAGTTCCTAACCCTTCATCCAATAGTTCTCTCCTCGCAGGTTTGCCCCCCTCCCTCCACCCCCACCATGGATTTACCTCAAAATAGCGTGTATGTACATGGTGAACTTTGGTGGAAATCTGCTGACTGTCTCTCCAGGGCGAAATTAATTACTATCAAAGGTAAACGCTGCACTACGCGCTACGTTGTCTCTGGTTCTACATGAATCATTGAACCATCCTTCAGATGTCGAACTTCACACAGACACACGTCGCAGACTCCCGGTTGCGAGACAATTTTATGTCGAATTTTCTGTACGCGATGCTATGCAGTCGACAGATAGCGTCAGGGAAGAAAAGAATTGTGCCTCATGGCAAAAATCTTTGTATTTGTGAGTGAATACAACTTTACATTTTTGCCACGGATCTGAATCGTGTTAGCTACGGGAACGACGGATCTGTTCTTCTCGTACTGGTTTACCAAAAACACCGTATAGGAAGATCCGAACTGGTCGGTAGCCACTCTGATACCATCGGCGGGGCGTTGGGAAGGCTCAAGGATGGGGGTACGAAGGCTTTGTTTCATAATATTTACAGCTGACGCGAACGCTACTATCATATGTAGCACTTGAAGCGACTCTTGGCAGGGATGCTCGCGGAGAGTCGGGGATCAAGATCAAGTTTACTTTGACAACTGAGCTTGCTGGAAACGCCGATGCCAACACAAACCGAGCCAGGGACGCCGTGAACGCAGCGGTCAACACCTACATCTCGCCCGCCATCATAGACACTCTGGGCACGGCGGTCGGTGTCGGTGCAAATGTCATAGCCGAGTTAAAGCCGCATAAGACTGCCCTGGAGACTTTATTGCGGAGGTTGGGTAAGTTCAACACCATTGTAGATGGTATCGCAGAGGTATTCGATATCGTTGTCCTGACCTTCATGATTTGACTGCCCGACAGATTCACCCGTACGCCTGGATGGCTTGGTCTGCTATATCCTTCGCGAGCAAGGTTTGTGTCTCGCTCGGTGCCGACACTGTTGATCGTCACCGATACCTTGTTTAGGCGCTCGTAGCGCAGAAGCAGCGCGACGACCGGATCATCCATCTAGCAAGCACGATGAGCGACGTCTTCGATTTCGTCGATGAAGCAGCGCCATTGAAGAGGATCGAAGTTCGCATCAAGACCATCACACTTCTTCTCCAGCAGGTGACAGAGTGTGGCTACTTTATCACCGAGTACTTCAAGCCAAGCTTTTGTAAGCAGTCACAGACCTTCGGTCATATCGCACACTGATTTTTGCATGCCAGTGACGAGGACAGTGAAATACAAGATCTCGGATGTCGCAAAAACGATTTCGGATTACGAGACCAACTTGCAGGACCTCAGGACTGCCTTCTTGGAAGGGGTGACAGTGCACACAGGGATCACTGTCGTTCGAATCATGGATTCGGTAAAGCATGTTGGTAAGTCAAATGCTCGAGGTCCCAGGCATGCATTCACACATTTTGATATAGCGGAAGCCATCGACCTGAACGATATGCCGTATGCGTTGGGCGCGAGGTACACTCCGGAGAAGGGATGCCTTCCGGGGACACGCGAGTCCCTCCTGGCCGAAATTTGCGACGTACTCAACAATGCTGACGAAGGTGCGCCGCATGTGTGCCTTCTCACTGGCGTCGCTGGATCTGGCAAGTCTGCCGTGGCTCACTCGATTGCCCGACTATACGATGGTCTAGAGCGGTTAGGTTCTTCGTATTGTTTCGCGAGGAGCAACATCGCAAACCGGAACCCGCAAAACATTTTCAGCACCATTGCGCATGACCTTGCCGACCACGATCCGCAGTACAAGTCCGCGCTCTGGGAGGTTGTGAAGGAGAATCGAGCCCTTCGCATGTCGACATCGCCGTTGGAGCAACTAGAGAAGCTTATCATCAAGCCTAGCGAGCAGCTCCATACCATAGGTCCACTTGTCGTCGTCATCGATGCTCTTGATGAAAGCGCCGATCAAGCTGGTCGCGAACAACTCTTGAATGCCATTTCCCACGTCACTACCAACAATCTTCCCTCCAATCTTCGTCTCCTTGTTACCTCTCGCCCAGAAGCCGACATCCTTGCCGCATTCCCCTCTAGCCCGCAGATCGTCCATAAACGAATGAGCGACGTTTCTGAGAACATCGTTGACAGTGATATTCGTAAATTTGTCTTGCATTCCCTTTGTCGACATACTACCGAACTCGAATCCTCTTGGCCTAACGAGGAGTGGTGTCAACTTCTCGTCCATCACTCCCAACATCTCTTCCAGTGGGCATCCACGGCATGCCGGTTCATTCGAGGATTTGGGTCCGTGGGACTGAACCCTTGCACGCGGCTCGGGATGCTCCTGCGGGCCGATAGCAGTGTTCGCCCGCTGGATGAGCTATATCAGACGATACTTGGACAACTATTTACCATGAAACCTGCGCAACGGCAGTTTCGAGATGTTATGGCGGTCGTGCTTGCACTGAGGGAACCGCTACCTCTCTCTTCCCTTTCAGCTCTCTTCGACGGATACCTGGGAATCCGGGACATCATCCCAGTCCTAGGGTCACTATTAGATGGAGTTCTTGATGAGAAGCCCATCCGACCACTCCACACCTCATTTCGTGACTTTTTGCTTGATGATTCCCGCAGTGTGGCTTTCCATGTTGAGACCCTACCTGAAGATTCCCTTTCCCTTGGCCGTGCATTGCTGGCTTGCATGCAAAAAATGCTCAGATTCAATATCTGTGGCCTAAAAGACTCCCGACAACCCAATGCCAAGATCTCTGACCTGCATAGCCAGGTGAACAAGGCCATCCCCCCCCACCTATCCTACTCATGCCAATCCTGGATGTACCACTTTCAAGATTTAGAGTGTAGTCCAGCTTTGTTGGATGAGGTAACTGCCTTCTTCAAGGCCTTCTTTCCCTACTGGCTTGAAGCCATCAGCCTTCTCTCCCTCTCCTTCCTAGTTTCACCCATTCAATCTGGCTTAGATGCCTGCACTATCTTGACACACTGGGCCAAGGTAAGAAGGAACATGATGACAGATAACCAACACTAACAAGTTGCTGCCAGGGCCATGAGATTGCCAGTCTAGCATCAGAGGCCTACCAATTCATCCAAGTGTTTGCTCCTGTCCTCAGAAAGGCTACTCCCCACCTCTACCTATCAGCCATGCCCCAGACCCCCACCAATTCTCCACTTTGCAAACTTTGGGGTGAACATCTAATGAAGCATGCCTCAGCCACATCAGGACATCCAGCTACTTGGCCAGCAGATGTGCACACCTTGCAAGGGCACACAGACACTGTCAAATCTGTGGCCTATTCACCTGATAGTAGGCACATTGTCTCTGGTTCTTCAGACAGGACAGTCAGGATTTGGTATGCCACCACTGGTCAGTGCATAGCAGGTCCATTTGAGGGGCATAGAGGTGCTGTCAACTCTGTTGCCTACTCACCTGATGGGAGACACATTGTCTCTGGCTCTAGTGACAAGACCATCAGAGTTTGGCATGCCACCACTGGTCAATGTGTAACAAGTCCAATTGAGGGGCACACAATGGGGATTACATCTGTTGCTTACTCACCTGATGGGAGGCACATTGTCTCTGGTTCTCATGACAAGACCATCAGGGTTTGGAATGCTACCACTGGTCAATGTGTGGCAGGCCCATGTGAAGGGCATACAAACTGGGTCAACTCTGTTGCCTATTCACCTAATGGCAGACATGTTGTCTCTGGCTCTTATGACAAGACCATCAGGGTTTGGAATGCCACCTCTGGTCAATGTGTGGCAGGTCCATTTGAGGGGCATACAAATCTGGTTGACTCTGTTGCCTATTCACCTAATGGTGAACACATTGTCTCTGGCTCTGATGACAAGACCATCAGGGTTTGGAGTGCCACCACTGGTCAATGTGTGGCAGGTCCCTTTAAGGGGCATACAATGTGGATCACATCTGTTGCTTATTCACCTGATGGGAGGCACATTGTCTCTGGCTCTAGTGACAAGACCATCAGAGTTTGGAATGCTACTACTGGCCAATGTGTGGCAGGGCCATTTGATGGACATAGTGGATATGTCAACTCTGTGGCCTACTCACCTGATGGGACATACATTGTCTCTGGCTCTGACAAGACCATCAGGGTCTGGAATGGTCAATTGGCAGGTCCATCCCAGGGGAACACAGATTTTACATATTCTGTGGCCTATTCACCTGATGGGAGACATATTGCCTCTGGCTTTCATGAAGGGATCATCAGGGTTTGGAATGCTACCTCTGGTCAATGTGCAACAATTCCAATCAAGGGGCATACACATTTTATCAAATCTGTTGCCTACTCACCTGATGGGAAATACATTGTCTCTGGCTCTCATGACAAGACCATCAGGGTTTGGAATGCTGCCACTGGTCAATGTGTAGCAGGTCCATTTGAGGGGCATACAAGTTGGATCAACTCTGTTGCCTATTCACCAGATGGGAGACATATTGTCTCTGGCTCTGTTGACAAGACCATCAGGGTTTGGAATGCCACCACTGGTCAATGTGTAGCAGGTCCATTTGAGGGGCATACAATGTGGATCACATCTGTTGCTTATTCACCTGATGGGAGGCACATTGTCTCTGGCTCTGCTGACAAGACCATCAGGGTTTGGAATGCCACCACTGGTCAATGTGCAGCAGGTCCATTTGAGGGGCATGCAGGTTATGTCAACTCTGTCACTTACACACCTGATGGTGTTGGATGCATGATCAGAGTTTGGGATGCCCCTACCAGTCAATATGTGACAAGTCCAATTAAGGGGCATACACATTTTATCATGTCTGCTACTTACTCACCTGATGGTCAGTATGTTGTCACTGGCTCTTATGACATGACCATCAGAGTTTGGCATGCTGGTAAATGTGTGGTAGGTCCTATTCAGGGACATACAAACCCAGTTGACTCTATTTCCTTCTCCCCTGATGGTCAATACATTGTCTGTCAGTCTGCTGGTCTCTCCATAAAAATGTGGAGAACACAATCCCTATTTTCCCTTGATACTCTTCATATTGAAGATGGTTGGATCCAATCTTCTGATGGTTTATACTTTGGTTGGCTTGCTCCTTGGTCCAGGTCTAGTTTCCATTATCCAACTCATTCTCTGGTCATTTCTCCTACTAATACTTATGTCCTTGACATTGATCCTTCTTTGTTTGGAGAATCTTGGATATCCTGTTGGAAATGATTTTCTCATTCTTCATTCCCTTTGCAGTTCTTTTTGGTACCTAGTTTTCTTGTCTTGGTAGTATATTTCATACTTCTCAGTGTACCTGTTATGCTTTTGTCTGGAAATCACATCTGATGTCTTTATGCATTCTTGTTGTATTGATCACCAGCTAGTATGAAGGTGCAGCAAGGGGAATTTGGTTGAACAGGGTGTTGATAATTGATGGTGTTGAACAAATGTAAATGGAGTTACACCCAGGGTACATGCCCTGTCAATTGGATAATCATTGGTGTGGGAAATGCAGTATGCAACTGTTAACAAATGCCTGCCATGACACATGTTACACAAGCCATATATCCTGAAGAGTTTTGTGTGATTCAAAACCAAGTACTTATGGGACCACTGGGAGTGCCAGTAGAGTTTAGAATACTGATCTCTATGACCTTGTTCAGCAGAAGGGTATAGATACTTTCTTGAAGCAAAAGTTCCAAAGTTGTTCTCATCCCACTGAGAATTTGTAATAGGACAGGAACAGTGGGGTAGTCAAACAACACCCCTCTGAGTGTAAAGCAGCCAGACAAATTGATACCCAGGCCAATGATTGGAGGTTCATGTCCACCTTGCCAATCTCGGGTATCTCAGGAGCACCAGGGTCGGCAAGCACTTGAAGCGCGCGCTCATCAAAGGGAATTTCATAGGTGGCTTCCGTCGTAGGATCTTCGTCTGCCGCCCTCCATAGCAAGGGGTGGCCAAATTTTGACCACTGTCAAATGTGGCGCCGGGACGCTGCTCAAGCACAGATAGAGTAGTTTCCCATGGCCTTGTTTGCGGCGACGACCACGGAGTAGTGTTGACCGGGAAAGATCCGGACGGAGTCGACTTCGGTGGGCTGCACTTGAGTTCCGTTGACCTCGATGATGGTCATTCGGTGACCATTGATGGTAAAATTGAAGCTGGGATCACAAGCCATGGAAACGAGGATATCTTAAGCCTTCTTCAACATTGATGACCG
Source organism: Xanthoconium separans (assembly GCA_038089695.1). NCBI lineage: Eukaryota > Fungi > Basidiomycota > Agaricomycetes > Boletales > Boletaceae > Xanthoconium > Xanthoconium separans. The sequence continues at coordinate 9,984 of JBBPLG010000169.1, read as the reverse complement.
AAAGCGGAGCGGCTGGTCCACCCAAGTAACGACCCCTGCCGTTGATCAGCGTCAAGTTTGCTGGCACCGCGCTGAAGACGAATTGGGGAGAGGGTGTGTGGTACCTGAGTCCAGCTCAACGTAAGACTTTCCATCGACATGAGACGCTTACCAGTAGAGATCATGATGACAGTTTGTTCTGTTCAACATGTAAGACAAACCAGAGTGAAAAGCGATATGCCGATCCAGCTGACTCTCCGCCTGCAGGTTCCGTGAGGGATAACGAGGCTGCTTTCCAGAACATCGTCCGTATCACCAACAGCGCGTCCATGCAACTGGTACCGCTCTACGATAAATATGCCATATTCACCGTCTGACATTCCACTGGCGCGTTCTTTCTGACCACGACCTAGTCGCCGCCATGTCGGATGGCAGTCCCGACCCCAAGGCTGTTTCTGGCGTTAATGATCAGATGAACGTGGTGCCACCCGTGAACAGGACGTTGCGGCGGCTGCACACCTCCATCAGGCGACAGACGGCCTTCTTCCGGGAGTGGTTTTGTGAACAACGAAATCCAGAAAACGCTCGTTTCGTTAGGTTGTCTCGACAACTCTTGATCTGCTCTCCTGGGCAACCACTGGCATATACCATCGTGAGGTCGTTTGTTTTCCTGTCTCGCCTTTAGTCATTCAGAGTGATTGCGATCGCCATGTGTTAGGTGACAAGATTGAGCCGCTGGCAATTTAATTCGCAACCCCGGTGGCAGTCCTGGGTAGGTTGACATGTGAGCGGATTGTAACAGTGACACAAGACCACATAGGAATGCCGTACATCAAACAAGGAAACTGTTGCCCTGCCCTGCAGCCGTTCACATCTTGACCAAATTCTCCCTTTTGAGTGATAAATGAGTGTACAACTTCCAACTGGGTGTGAGTTGGGTGTGACGCAGGAAGTCATGCAAACGAATTGTGCGAGAGGAGACAGACCAGGCATATGCTTTAAAGCGTCGACACTTGGTGCCAGAGGTGACTCGCTGGCAGAGTTAACAAGAAGGGATTAGGCCTTATGAGCGCTTATAGTCGATAGGTAGTCGACCGGGAGACCAGTTGGTGTTTACGATACACCAAACGTCAATGTGTGCTTCTAGGACATGCCGCAGGAGACACACAGGCACACGACGTCGGGGCGGGACCCGCTTTCATGTAAGCGCAGCGCCCCCAGTACCCCCGTGACCAGTACTAGTTCACGATGGTGTCAAAGCCCGACAAGTTGATGCAAGCATATACAAAGGTCCTCATCTAGATGATGAGGAATGAATATACACGTAGATATGGCATACAGACAACAAATCGTCCAGATACAGCACGGGGGGTCTCCCTGCCCGATTGATGAAGAATCGACGTTCAATACGATTGAACGACCACGCGTCTTGGATCGCGATTTAGCTACGAGGACAGCTGTAGGCTCGAGTGCTATTTGATGATGGGATTGACGCCTCGGGCATGGAGGTAGTTTTTTGCGATGCTAGGATTCTGCAAGAAAACGTCGGGGTCTACACGGGAGAAGAAAGAGGGAACGTACGAGGTTCTTGATGAGATTGTACACGCTCATGTCGTGATATCGAAGCCCTGTACGTGGATCCGTGTAGGGTGCCTGTTGATGTTCAGCATATCGCAGAAACCACACGAGGCGTGCGATGTACCTCGAGTCCTGTGATGTCGCAGTAATGGCGTTGAGGAAGGAGTGAGGGAGGTGCTTCGATCGAGGTGTCTGTGACAGTGAGATGATTTCCAGCCGACACGTTCAAGAACGTACACGTTGCGATTTCCTCCTCGACCGGGGCGCTGGCCCCGTCAACGTTCATGGCCATGTCCCGCGCAACTCGTCGACGCTCGCGTTCGCGTTCCTGACCAAGTATAACCTTGAGGTTCTTGGTGCGACGGTTCGTGCTCTTGAAGGCTGGATTTTTGAAGGGGCGGTCCAAGTAAGAAAAGGAGACCATTTCTCCTAGAGTCTGTCGGTGGTGTCAGTCGCAGTGTCCATGGTCTGTGCGCGCGGTATGAGTTCACGCACCTGCATACGTCCGAGTCCACGTATTGGCTGGTCCGAAAAGTCAGACTCTGCGGGTGGCGCAGGCTTTCTCTTTTTTCCTTTTGGTGGCCTGTTCGAGGATGCCAATCAGCGAGGGCGAGTCACTGCAGAAGTTTGTCTCTGACATGGTGGTTCAAACTGACTTTGGTTGCCCGACACCGCTTGACTTTTTGGGCACGTCCCTTTTCAAGTTTGCCTCGTGTTCGTTGATCTGTCTACACAGGACTTCAATTGTGCAACATACACTTGGCCAGGGTACTACTGGCATCGAAACTACCAACTTGAAGGCGTCTTTAGTCCACTATCCGTGTACCTCAAGTACTAAAAGCCTGATACCTTGTGCAAAGCGTCACCACCCGTGTTCGAACATCGTAAGTATTTATTGTCAACGGTACCGAGCAGTGAGTACTACCATCGTCTTTCGGCGCCGCTAGCAGCCTCTCGTGTCGTCTATTCGCGCTCGGGAAAGACTTTCTTTTCACTGGAATCGCACAGATATGATGGGCCTAGCGTCGGCAGCGCAACAATGGGCTAGACCAGCGCTCGGTCACAGACTCGGTTGCGCAGATATGCTTATTGTTTCGCTTCCACCACAGGTGAGCTCATAGTCCCCGGAGTGTTTTAGCCATACACACAGGCTTCGCACGACCAAGTAGTATAAAAACTCCAAGGACAGTCTGAATGGCACCAGGCGCCGCTCTCTAACGTCCTCCTCGCCAAACACCAGCAATGCGCGTCCTCTATCTCATCCCGGCTGTCGTCCTCGCATTCACGACCGGCCTCGTGTCGGCAGCTGCCGCCTCTTCGGCTACAGGGTCTACGAGCGACAACGAAGCCGCGTTCCAGAACATCGTCCACACCATCAACAATACGGCCGCACAGATGCAACCGCTCCACGATCAATATGGCACGTTCACCACTCGCCATTCCATTGGCGTCGGCGCATTTTTTTCCTGTTTTTCTGACGACGACCTATGTATATAGTCGCCGCCACGTCGGACGGCAGCCCCAACCCCGAGGCCGCCTCTGGCATTATGGATCAGATGAACGCGGTCATGTCCACCGCCAAGACACAACTGCAAACTTCGCTACCGGTCGACATGACGGGTCTCGACGCTGCGCCGCTCGGGTCGGCCATGGATCGCCTGCTCAGCGTAAGTGTATTGATGGAAAAAGAATGAACGTCCTTGTCTTTGTTAGGTATCGGGTCATGGGGAATCTGGGGAAGGTGCCAGGAATACTCTGATTTGGGCTCCTCCTGTGAATTGGGTTCCCACTGCAAATAGGGTTCTGAGATGGTTAGACGCTGTGCCTGACGGTATGATCCTCATTCTTGATCGAAAAAATATCTTGTAGAGAAACACGGTGTTGTTGGACTTTACTTACCGAGAGCGCTGTTATAGATCAATCTTGCGTTGTGAGCCAAACAGAGAGGACATGGTTTTCTGAACATTCCAGGATGTGTGTATATAGCGTGCGCGTGAGGGTGATCAGATCTCCATAGCTTCCCAGTTTCGGGATCGACGCACTTTCAATGTGCAGTGTTGGCAGTGGTCGAGGACACGTGGGGTTACAGTACATGCGTAATCCGGCCCGATCCAATGGTACCTTTAGCTCTATGGCGAAAGATCTACAACATGTTACCTCCCGACAACGAACTACATCTTTCTACTTAGTAGACTAACATAAAACAACCAAAAAAAAAACGAACTCATGTCCGTCCTACTCTCTAAACGAATGAACACTGTTATAAACGAACGTGGGGCCAAACCTCATGGCAAAGCGTCCCATAATTTTAAACAAAACGACGCAGGTATCACGCGTCCCCATACGACTCCTTCGGCGCCGCCATCTCCTCCCACTCATCGAGCCCCTCCGGACCCGAATCGTCCAAAAACAGACCGTACCGCAAACTCGTCCACCGTCGCACCACGCACGCGCCTTTGACGAGCGCAAACACGACGATAGATCCCACGGCGATCCCGACGATGTACACGGCCAAAAAGGCGCCTTCCTTGGTTGGATTGAGAAAGGCGTACGCTGCACGTACCGTCGCGTCATCATCGTCGTCATCAGAGGTGGTATGGACGTACTGTAAAAACCTTCGGTCGCGCGCGTAATGTACGCGACCGCGAGATAACAGAGCAAAACGAGGATGAGCGGTATGACGTGCGTCCATGGACTAGGTCCGCCGTGGGTACACAACATCTCAAATAACGCCATGGCCGTGTTCATGGCATGGAACGAGATGTTGGACCACGCTTGTAAAGAATCAGACAATAACATCAAGCGAACCAAAGACACGCACTAGAGTAGCGTGTCGCAAACGTTGTCGAGGAAGCGAGCAAGGACCAATACACAGCTGTCACGACGATGGCTGACCGTGGGTTTTATATATAAATAGCAACAGGAAAGGAGGATAACACGCACGGAATACGATGATGGTAGAGTACAGGATGACGTGAAGGAGTTGGAGGACACGAGGCCAGTATTGAAGGGGATAACTTTTGTGCTTACGGAGGACGAAAGCGATGGATTGGACGCCGGATGCCCAAAAATAGGCGACTAGGCCTATGTAGGAGAGGTCCGTAAAGTAGGAAAAGTATCTGTGGAATGGCATGAGCAATGTCCGTAGAACAATACCAAAGACGGACGAAGAGGAATCATGGGCGAGCGAGACGATGGTGACGACGAGGGTGTAGAATGCAAACAGTAGACGGAGGGCGGCGAGCACAACGGGGGAGAGAACAGGTGAGGAGACGTAGTGAAATGTGGGGTCGAACGGGGACGAGACACCCCAGGCATCAAAGGTGAAAAACCTGGGCCTTGTCATGGAGAAAAGCAGAGCTTGTTTGTTTTGGGGGACTCGGAGTCGGACATGAGCCGGAGAGTGGGTCCTTTGGCCCGTCGTCGGCGTTTGAATTTTTGATAACCCTCTCCTTGTATCCAAGTCACCACTACATAATGTACACTCCTAACGTCACTTACTACAACCCCAAATCCTATCACGACGCTCAGCATCACGAAACACGGAGACGACGACGTTCTCAGACACACCTGTTCAATCAGTTTCCGAGCAATCGGATGGAATAATCCCCGAGCGCTCTCATACGCAGCTAACGTCGCACCTCGATCAACCTTGTTCGCAGCCCTGAACAGCGGCCTGCAAAACTTCATCCGCCCTTGCACCACCCCGCTTTCTTTTCCGATCACCCAATCCAGCGCGGGCTGCACCAACGTCTGGGCGACCCGTGACGCGGGGTCTTTAAGCGCTACGAGGTAAAACGGCAGCCGAATCTCCGAGTTGGTCGTTTGGGAGAATCGATAGAGCCCGTCGAGGTGGAGCACGTGCTGCGTGGGGAGCGCTGGACACATCTCGAGACGTTTCAGGAAGACGACTGTAGACCATCAGCACTCCCGAAACGGTCGTCCGTCGTGACCCACCTCGTTGTGTGCTGTCGAGCGAATCCATGTCGGAAGACTTGAAGTCCAGCTGGGCGGGATCATCAACATCCCGAGAGGCGTTCCAACGATCCGCCAGCTCGTACGCTGCCGTGACGAGCGTCAAATCGTACTCCAACTCGACCGGTAACTTGACCCCTTCGCCATAAAACCATGCCTGTGCTTGTAAGTGCATGTTTCCAACGACACTCGAAACACTTACATCCCAATCGATACTGTCGAGCTCTTTGATTTTGTTCTCTTGGTCAGCAAAGAAAGAATACAAATGATCCTTCCACTGCGTCGTCGTGATGCTCTGCCCCATATAGGTCTTCACGTAATCCCTGAAATACGGAAGCATGACTTCAACACCTCCCAATGTTCGCTCTGGGACCAAGTCAGTACCCGATGCGACTTGACGTTCGCTCTACCTACCCAGAAGAAGGATAAGGTTCGCACCCTTGTCATAGGGAACACGACTATAAGCTCCATCTGGATCTTCACCAAGATCGAACGGAATGACCAGTCGTTGGTACTTTGGAGTGGACTGGAACCCTTCCAATGCATCCGTGAGCGCTTTCTCGCCAATGACATACGATAGGCCACGGTGTCCGGGCGAGTGTATCAGTCCTTGCAACAACCGTTCAATGTACGTCGTCCAGCCTTCGTTCAACCAAAAGTGCGACGCATGCGCATGACTGAATGCAGGTCAGTCACATATACAGCCAAACAAGGCACAGAGACCCACGTCACACCATTTCCGAACCACGAGTGGGTCAGCTCGTGGATGACCACGTCCGTCAGAGACCGATCACCCGTAATGAGTGCTAAAAAGGAACGTCAGAAAAAGGATCTGATCGACGATATAAGGATTTACTCACTGGGCGTAACAAAAGATATACATGGATTTTCCTATTCAGACACGCGCACGTTAGTCTGACTACGTGGGCGAAACCTGTCTTACCATCCCGCCATATGGGAAAGAGTGGGGCAGTACGAGTAAATCGTACACCCCAAACTTGTAGGGACCTGCGAGATCTTCAGCGGCAGCGAGATACCTGAGATTCATTCAGTCGACTGTATGCTTGTCAAACTTGAAGAGTACCTGGGAGTGTCTTGACAAAACTCGTTGTATGCGTCGTCCAAGAGCTTTGGCTCTGTCCATACGCCGCTCGACCACGTTCTCCCCTGTGGCACTGTAAAGGGACGATAACGCAAATCGCCCGCAGCGACCGCGAGCAAATACGACGGAATGGGTTCAGCCTAGGATCAAGTGTCAACGCATATATGCAGGTGGATGGATCGCCGACCTGCTTGTATTCATAAGTGACCGCGTCTTTTCCAATGACCTTGCCTCCGTGGGGTGGGCCATCGGAGGGTGGGGATATCCTGCGGGCGGAAAGAAGAACTGGGAGGACACACGTCACTTTGGCGTCATAAGTCTTACGAAAAAGATAAGGTCAACAAAGTAATCAGACATCGCTGCACTCGCCAGCTTCACGGATGGCGTATCTGCGTATATGACCACATGAGTGGGGCTCAAGCGTCTGATATCCGAGAGACGTTGACTCGCCTTGCAATGGCGCGACGCTGCGCGCATGGATCGGTTGGCACTGACTGAACAAGTACGGGAACGCTTTCCCTTCTGTCAATCTGCACCAGAGACGTGCGCGTCAAAAAGCATTGGCGGATGAGATGCAGGATCAACGTGCGCTTTGTCGAGCCAGAGGAGCGCCGGCGATTGGTCGGTCGTCTTGTACGCGATCTTGACGGACGCGGTGGCGCCTGCAGGCATGCGCGGGAGAGGGACGTGGAGCGCAGATCCCATGACGGGATGTTCGGGGTCGAGTCGTGTCTGTCGGGAAGAAGAGGGTGTGTTGACTCGGGGATCGATCGAGACGCGAACGAAAGAACGGACGAACCTGTACCACCTGACCGTCTACCTCGACCGACGCCATGTCCAACACGCGCGTGTCGAATCTGTCGAACGTGCGTTCCGAGTCAGCGCTCGTCGTGATCGAGCGTACTACTACGTACATGATCTCGGAGACGCCCTCCGCCTTGGCGATCACGCTGTGGATCGCCGATCCGTGGATACATTGCGCATCGAAATCGATCGTCCAGTCAAGGTCGACGTGAGTCGTCGCGATCTGAGTGTAGTTGGATTGTGTCGTTGGATCGCGAGCGGGTATTTGAGTGGCCATGCCGATCCTCGCCTGCGATAGGCATACTAGTACTTGGGTACCACACCAGTACTGTTTGGCCATGTTGGGAATCCCGTGCAGTCAAATAGCGAATCCAAAACTTGTCTGGAATTTCCTCAGGCGTCCACTATGACAGTCTGACATGATCGTTCCCTCCAGTTTCTGGCAACGGAGCAATGGCAAACAGGACGGTTACGCTCTTTTGAGGCGGATTCGCGACCCATACGTTCACGACATTTGCGACTTTACACCTCGGACGGCGCCAACGAGGACGGGTCGTACGTGCAACCAACCTGAATTTATCCACGCTAGGCCAAGCGTCGTCAGGAATAGAACGGGTGCGAACACGTCGAGTGTGACACGCATACTAGAGGCGCGTCGCTGGGAATGTTTCGCGGTTGCTTGATGTTTTGCCAAGTATCCATCCGACTCCATCGACCTTGCCTGTCTTGTTACGTTTAGACTGACGGCGCCTAGTTGTCTCTCTTTTTCCGGGTGTATATTGACAGAAATCATACAGCAGACATGCCTCACTGGGCCAAGCTACGACGTTACTGGTATGGACTTGGTAATGCAACTAAATGCAGCTAGCCATCGAATATACGAACCGAACGTACAAGCGACGCGATTTGTCTTTAGGGAGTCGCATCGAACGAGTCCAAGTCGGATCACTGACATGTCACATTGTTCTAACTCCGCCATCTAGCTAGATTGAGGGCATGCAATTGGCTTAAGAAGTCTGGGCCTGGCATTTCTAGTCCGGCGAGCGCCTTTCATTATGACGTGGTTTGAAAATCTGGATTCCTGAACATGCCTGCTTTTCTAGGTCCTCAAAACCATCCAGGGTCTCACCTCCGAGTTGGCGATCTAACTTGTCAAGTAATCCGTGAACGTGACGACAGCACAGTGACGGATGCTCGTGTATGGTATGACCACTGGGAAGTTTAAAATTTGGAGAGGTGTGAAGACGAAGTATGCTATTTTGAGATGGCAATGTAAACACCCGCATGGAAAGGGTGATACACGACACGAACACGCAATCACGAGAAAGTTGTTCTGGTCCAGTGACGTCGTCGCGATCTACAACTGAGTTATCTTATCTTATCATCTCAAAGTCGATCTTTGAACCCCACGTGACCGTCCTGCGTTCCCCTTCTCTCTCTCCAGGACCACCATGACCTCGCAAGCCCCGACCCGCCAAGCTATCACCCTCAAAGGCTCCACCAACCTCGTCACCGAATTCTTCAAATACGCCGCCAACACGTTCGTCCAACTTTCTTTGCCCACTTATCGTGAAGGTGCAACAATGATCGATGGGCAGGATCCTCTTCCAACGTGGCGTATACCCCTCGGACGACTTTCACATGGTCAAAAAGTACGGCCAGACGGTACTCGTCACACAAGACCTCGCGCTCGAAAACTACCTCGATCGGTGCGTCTCCGTAGACCATGTATGACATCCGAGACTCACCTGTTTTTCCCAAACCAGCATCCTGACACAGGTCAACAGTGCGTCGTTCGTCTGAAAAACGCGCGGCATTTAACCACGCCGGCTTACTGCCCACTGCACACACAGAATGGCTCCTCACGGGCTCTGTCACGCAGCTCGTCCTCGCCATCCTTTCCAAAGACACCCGCCTCCCCCTCGAACGTTGGGTGTTTGACGTCCACCTCGTCGAGCCACCCGCAGATGCCGCTGAACCGTACGTCTCCACGCGTCCACTGGCACGTGTATGCATGACACGCGAACCACTCCCCCCACACAGACCACCCCCGAAACCAGAGTCAGAGATCCAGGCAGAGATTCGGTATATTTTGAAACAGATCGTGTCTACCGTCACGTTTCTGCCCATCATCGACGACCCAACCGTGTTCAACATATTGGCGTACACGCACGAGTCGGCCGACGTGCCCGCGGACGAGTGGGTAGATACGGATCCCCTCGCCATCGAGGCGAGCAAGAGCCAGCAGGTTAAGCTGCGCAGCTTCAGTACGGACGTCCATCGGATAGAAGCCATGGTCGCATATCGGTATGAAGGATAGGACGGACGTGGTGTGTCGTTGCACCCTTGTTAAACTAGTTAACAGTGTCTGGTTCCATTACATAGAGTGGCAATCAGGTTCACGACATTTGCGACTTTACAACTCGGACTCGCACGGGGCCAATATTATGTACTCGCTAACGGCGTACTAGTACTGGCTAGAGCTAACACACCGGGGATAACGAGATTTTCGCGATGTTTATAGTGCTTTGAAAATGATCAATAGT
>JBBPLG010000168.1:0-37851 GCA_038089695.1 Xanthoconium separans | reverse complement strand
ACCAATTGTTCGAGCAGCCTGTTGACCACACCGATCCGTCGCAGGGAACGTTCAAGCAACGCTATTGGATCAATACCCGGCACTATGTGCCCCATTCGGGTGGACCAGTCATCGTTTTGGATGGCGGTGAGACGAGCGGAGAGGATAGACTTCCGTTCTTGGATACGGGAATAGTGGAGATTCTGGCCAACGCGACAGGTGGAGTTGGGGTTGTCCTCGAACACCGCTACTATGGTCCGCATATTTGGCATTCTGCTCGCTGCACGTTGCTCAACCCGCTACAGGGACATCCATCCCTGTGCCCGACTTCAGTACAGATAACCTGAGGTGAGACTACTTGGCTGCGTCCAAGGTTCCACTGGAAGTCCTGAACAAGCGTGTGAATGCAGATGGTTGAACAACGATCAGGCAGCCGCAGACTCTGCAAACTTTATGAAACATGTCAAGTTTGAGGGTATAGATGAAGACTTGACGTCACCCCGCACCCCTTGGATTTACTATGGGGTAGGTACACAACCCTTGTCATACCTGAGAAACTGAGGCATCGTGAAAGGGTTCTTATGCGGGTGCACGGGCGGCTCACATGAAGATCCTATACCCAGACCTTGTCTTTGGAGCAATTGCGTCCAGCGGTAGGTATTGAGTACGTATCGTAAATATTTCGCTTCCTTATCATGACGCAGGTGTAACCCATGCTAGCCTTTCCAACTGGGAGTATTATGAAGTTATTCGTGAAGCTGCTGATCCTACCTGTTCTGCCCACCTCGAGAACGCAATAGCAACCATTGATACCCTCATACAAATCCCGGTTCTCAAGGACGTCGTCAAGGCTTTGTTTGGACTCCACGAGCTTAAGCATGACGATGACTTTGTTTCTGTCCTCGAGGTTAGCTGACCCCCAATGATTACGAACTGCGTGCTGATCAACCGAAAGAGTCCGATAGGTTCATGGCAATCGAAAAATTGGGACCCAGCTGTGGGAAGCACATACTTTGATAAGTTTTGTGAATCGTTGAGCAAGCCGATTGGTGCCCCGCATATTGGTTCTCTGCCTATCGGTCATGAAGATCGTCTCGTGACTCTATGGCATGACCAGAAGATTGATTTCTCCATCATAAATTTTGCCCGGTGGATTGGCGAGGTGAGAGCAGTTCTCATTGTTTCAATGAGATAAACGTCTGACTGAAATACTGATCTTAGAACAATGTGAAGCCTTGCCTTGAAGCGAATTCGACAGTGGAGGAGGTTCGGAAAACATGATATTTTTCCTTCCATCGTCTGAATGATGACCTTGTATGAATTGACTCCAGTGTTTTGGAACATATAATGATACCCAATATGCCGACACCTCCCTCGATCAAGAATGGCGGCCATGGCAATTCCAAGTGTGTACAGAGTGGGGTTACTTCTTCGTACGCTTTCCATTTCACGCTTGCAGTGAAGATACTCAATGTTGAAGCAGACTGCCCCACCTGACCCGAATCAACCTCGAATAGTATCCAAGTTGTTGACTATGGACTACGCAACGAAGATTTGCAGCCAGGTATTTTCTTGCATTCTCAGATACGGATCATCTCTGAACCAAGTCGTCCGTTCTAGGCGTTTCCTCCTGGCAAACACTTCGCTGTCCCAGCGCTACCAAATGTGACCGCTGTAAATGCGCTTGGGGACTTTGCAATCGCCGCAGACAGGCTGGCCATCATAGACGGCGAAGGTGCAGCCCAACTTTACTTACTTGCATCATTACTGACGGCGTCGTAGTGGATCCTTGGAGGCCTTGCACGCCACACAGCGAGTACGCCAAGGACAGAGAAGATACCATCCTTCGGCCGTTTAAACTCATTCCGAGTACGCATGCACTTTTTAACCTCCGTCGAGACCGTAACTAAGAACGACATCGGTATCAGATGGGGTTCACCACTACGATGAGTATGGTCTCCGCAATATCAAGGATGAGCCAAAGGAAATACAGCAGATTCACTATGAGATGATCGATTTTGTGCGCGAGTGGCTCAAGGATTTCGAGGCGTAGATACTTAGACAGTTGTTCATCTGTTCGTATGTGCATGGTGCTCGCTGTGTGAAGATTGGGACAAAGTAGACCGGACCGAGCGTACAGCCCAATTGATCAAGTTTTCCGGTTGTCATCTTCTCAGCTTCCGACTACTTCAATTGCAAGCACCAGTGATGGGAACACGAACGTTCGCACTTGGATCCAGACAATCAGAACTGGCCAAGATCCAGACTAACATCGTCGTTCAAAAGCTCGCCGAAAGGTTCCCCTCCCATGCATTCGAAACGCGATTCAACGAAACGGAAGGTGATAAGAATCAATCCCAGGCGCTCTTTCTCCTCGGAGGCAAGGCGCTGTGGACGAGGGGGCTTGAGGAGCTGCTTGCCGACAAAGAGGTAGATATGCTCGTGCATAGTCTCAAGGACGTCCCGACGGAACTCCCGAGCGAGTTCAAGCTTGGTGCGATACTAGAAAGGGAGGAATCTGTGGATTGTCTGGTGATGAAGGCCGGATCGCCGTACAAGACCCTTGAAGATTTGCCTTCGGGGAGCAGGATTGGCACGAGCAGCGTACGACGCTCAGCGCAGCTCAAAAACTATCTCAAAATTCACGATAAAGAGATGACATTCAAGGACGTGGTGAGCAGGGCCAAATATTTAAGATAACAAAGGCTAAACGACGAGCGTATACAGCGTGGAAACCTGTACGTTCCGTGTCTCAACCACATCCTTCATACCGAGATTTATAACTGAACTGCAGCAATACCCGCCTGAAGAAGTTGGATGCGACAGGGGAGGACGATGCATTCGATGCACTTATCCTTGCCAAGGCGGGCCTGGTTCGGCTCGGCTGGTCACATCGCGCTACACACGATCTGGTACCCCCAGTTGTATATCATGCCGTGTCTCAGGGTGCGTTGGGTGTAGAGATTCGTGCCGATGCGTCGGACGAGCTGTCCACATTGTGCGAGGCTCTGACACATCAACGGACCCAGTGGATGTGTCTCGCGGAACGTGCAATGTTGCGGACATTGGAGGGCGGATGCAGTGTGCCCGTAGGAGTCAATACCAAGCTGACCCACGTGGTGGAGGGGAACGAGAGGTTGAGGAGTGGGGAGCTGAAACTCGAGAGCGCCGTGCTGGAGATCACAGGTTGTGTCACGTCGCTCGACGGCGAACGACAGTTTGTCAAGACCATGGAAGAGCGAGTTACGAACACAAGCGAGGCAGAAGCACTGGGGAAGAGGCTCGCAGAGACACTACTGGACAACGGTGCACGTGAGATTCTGGAGGAGATCAAGGCCGACAGAGCAGCTCGGGCGCGCGAGGCGGAAGGGAAAACTGGTTGAATTGTATTCTTGTCGTTCATCGTGCGACATTTGGAGGATGCGACGTGAATGAAGCACAAGAAAGTCTATCTGCCTCCCCGCGAGCGCCTGAGAATCCCTTGAGAAACGATGGGCGACAGGTGACTCTAATGCAGGGAGGAATTGACATTAAACAAAGGCGAGATCAAGACAGAGCTCGGGTTTATGAGGAATCGTGTTATTTGTCCGTGTTTGGTACCGAAGCACATATGCACCGGCAAAGGGACTCTCTACTCCCATCCTGTACGACCGTCGGGCCATGACATCTGTATCGTCCCGTCGCCTGCGCAAAGAACTCAGCGAAATTCATGCGGAAGGATGTCCTTGCGGTACTTTTTTTTAATTATATCTCAGCGTCGCTCGCTCACTGATTTACCCCGCGTCACATAGGAATCAAACTAATTACTGCAGACGACTTTGAGACCTGGTTCTTCACCATAGAAGTCCTAGGCGAAAGCTTATACCAGGCAAGTCCTCCCCGCTCTCCACATTCGCAACTAAACCCTGTCCCCTTAGGGGGAGGCTTTCAAATTGATGTTTCGCTTCGATACGAACTACCCTATATCCTCCCCTGCGGTTCAGTTCGTCGTGGACAAGGACCACCAGGCGCCTATACACCCAGTACGTTGACTGTGCCCGAACGTAAGAGTAAAGATCGCTGACTCGATCTCAGCACGTGTACTCCAATGGACATGTGAGTCCCAATGTCAAACATCCACCGTTTCTATTTCTGATCCATCGCAGATCTGTGCCTCCATCCTCGGAACAGAGTGGTCCCCAGTGTTGAGTGTCTCCGCCGTTTGCGTCACGCTACAGAGCATGCTAGCGTCGTGCAAGGTATGTTCTGCCACAACAATGCCTGGATTTGCTCTCTTACGTTCCCATAGGTCAAAGAACGGTAAGTCCTAATTCACCGGGCGCTTTCTCAGTCCAAAAATATGTGGGTTTCAAGGCCCGTAGACAACGATAGATATGTCAGGACCGCACCTGACAATCCAAAGAAGGTACGTCGAAATCCGGAACCGGAGCCTTGCGTCGTTAACTGTTCTCGGCAGACACGCTTCCAATACCACGGTAGGATCTTTCCAAGTCATTCGACTAGACAATTTGTCAACTCATTTCGTTCATTTCCATCACAACTGCGGATACGCCAGACGACACGTACGTTTCCACTATCTCTTCTAGGACGAGGAACGAGCTCACTTGTTGTCTTATAGGGTGTAAATTAGGGGTCTTATAGCCATTGAACGCTCTTGCATGTATGAACACAGATGCTACATGTATCACTACCTGAGCAACAAGATGACGAAGATAGCACAATATTGAATAAACAGAAGCTACATATTGAATGTGGACTTCACTTGAAGTGGTACCATCTGTGGGATTTTTTTCGAGTGGATATAATTATAGCGTTTAGTTCACTCTTGTCACGTATTTCCTCTCAGGCGACCGTGGTTGGCAAACGGGCGTACAACAGGACCTTCCGGAGAGCCAACAACCCCCTAGCACTCTGGTCGTACTGAAGTTCTCTGCTGCATTCCGTCCGTGTTCGATCCGGTTGTATTTGCACCCAACGTGCAAAATTCACAACATCCACTCGTACATGATGTAGTAGTCGTGTACATCGTGTACGCCTGGACACGACATCCGTATACGCGGTGACTAGTGGATTTTGCACATTTGCAGGATCACCTCGCTCGCGCAACCACTGGCGGTCCGAATAATGAATCTCGACCTCAGCCCTTTCACAACAGGGCGGGCGTGTTAGCAAAGGGCCAAGACAACTCGCCCTCCTCGGCCAAAATTGGACCCTTGAGCAAAAAAGAGTGTCTACATGCAATGCGTCGATTGGCTCGTCGATCCGGTGCTAAGGCTGATGCACGCACGTTCATTCAGATCCAGGGTTCGTGCTGGCTCTGTACTTGGTGGCGGTTTTCCCGTACCTCGGAGAGATCATGTCGCAGTCTTTGATGACTCGCGATGAGTGAAAAACGGGCACGTGAACTCGTCTTGACGGGACGTGATGGTTTGGAGAAGCAACGCCTGAAGGAAGGACAGGGAATGAAATTAGGCGGAGAGCCAAGTTACTTTGAGTAGAGATAGTTCGCTGACGACCTTGTAGATCCTCTGCCACCTCAGAAAAACCGATGCGGTCGCAGGACATTCAGTCGAAAGCGATTGCGCCGGAGAGAAACAGACCAGGATCATTGATGGTCTCAGTAATGCTGGAGGTGTCCAGATGTCGAGTGACGAGGTCCAAAGGCACGTCAGATTCGTGTAGACTAATCGTTGTCAAAATCAAGTTCTATGTCAGTGAATGATGCAGGAATGATGACTGGAAGAGAAGCTGACTGACGTAGCGGGGAGGGTCATCTTCGATAAATAATCGAGGTAAAGTGCCGGTTAGATTGCCAACATCCGTCAGGGTCTGCGCAAGGACGGCAGGTAATGATCTCGATGCGAAGATGCTCTGTTAGGTGTTGTCGGTCAGGCTCCACAGAACTACGAGCACAATGGATATGTTTGCTCGTGGCGTCCAGATCAAAACCGAAATTGAGGTGATCCTCAATCAGAAACCCAGTCTTTAAAGCCCGAGCTTGAGGTGCTGTACAATCATGGAGGAGCAGCGAATGTTCGGAAAAGTCAATTCCGTGATTTATTGGCATGGTGATTTCTGCACTGACCGTCGACGCGACGCGGTGAATCGTGATGCGAACCGGTATAAAAATGGGGGAAACCCCAAGTGCTTCTGCTGGCTTCTGCAAGCTGGATGTACAAGCATGTCATAGGACGGTTCACATCGCCCAACTTGCGACTCGGAGCATAGGTAGGCCATTGCGATAGAATGAAGGCAAAAAAAAAAAGGCACGCTCACACCGCTAGCGCTCGCGGCATGCCTCGTATCACATGTCTCACGATGAGACATGTACCTGGCTACGTCGGATCACTATTCGTAAGCTGGAATCAGCGGAACATGATAGTCGCAACCCACGGATGACAACTTGCTGGAGAACGCGACGCGTGCGCGGAACAGACCCGGTTGTGAATGTTTGTTGCCCACATGGGGGCTGGCAAGGTAACGTTTCTCGTCCATTCGTAATGCAAAAAGGGTGGAAGAATACAGAGTGATACCGACCACTTAAGGTTACAACTCAGTAGTGTATGTAAAGATGGGATTAGGACCTCCCAGACCACCGGAAGTCAAAGATGAGCTCGAAACCAAAGGGACGCATGTCGAGCTGGCCAGGTACCAGCGGTGGCTCAGGTGGTATAGTCGTTGGTTCGACGAGGGGTGGTTCCACTGGTGCTTCAAGTGGAGGAGTCGTATTGGTAGATGGTGTAGATGATCCGGATTTATTTGAACGGATGCTAAAAAGAGAGCGAAATATGGAAGATAGCGTTTCATTTCGTATGCTGGGGACGTTCGGTGCAGTGGATAATGGTGGGAGCTCAGGTTGTGACTGTTCCACTTCGGCAGTGGCGTTTGTACGGACATCTGGCTCGAGAGACTGTTTCCATTGCCTTTCAATGTGAGCAACGGCTTTCTGAATGCTGTCCCTCTCCCATTTTTGCACATCATATGGCTGGAAGAGACCAGAGGCAAAGTCGCACCAACACCTATCGGCGACACGTACGATGGGAGGAGTCGAGTCGAACATGCTCAGATGGGGAGGCATGCTCGCGTTCAATGCTTCCGAGAAAGTGGTGATGTTATCAGCCCATGGGAAGGAGAGGTGGGCATCCAAAGGGAATGACTGCCAATAACATGAGCTGAGAAACAAGGCAGCGAGCAGTATGATGCAATAAAAGCTGAGGACTTCGTGAGCAGAGAACTTCGTGGTGTGTTATTATACGGACCATGGTCTCGCGTGGAGAGCTAAGGTAAGCAAGAAAAGCACCAAAAAGTAAGGTGGGGCAGTTGGGAGAGGCAATAGCAGCAACGGCAAGAACCAGCGGGTGCACCTAGCACGCTTAAGTGAGAGACTGGCCAAGGCATGTTAGACAGAAACGGACGTACCACATCGCAGTCAGTAGACAATTGTATTTGGCAGACAAGTGAGTGATGTGTGTGTCAGTACATAAGTCACGTGATCCGATTGATTAGCTAATCCAGGATAAGATTCTTGTTACTATATCGGGACGAGTGTTCTCCATCTTTCTCGATATTTCCAACGTTTCCCTTTTAAACAGACGCGCTTGTTGTACTTTTATCACCACCAGTCATGTCGAAACATCCTGAAGTACTTTGGGCACAACGCAGCAGCGTTTCAACCTCAGAAAAGGTTCGTCTTCTTTGTCCTCGCCCTCGCCCTCGACTCATCACACGCGATCTTGCAGAACATTCTCTACTTGACCGTCAATCTTCCTAACATCATCCAAGACACCCTCAAGTATGAGTTGACTTCCACCAGCATAGCCTTCAAGGCACAAACGAGCACCGCTGGGTAATAATCTTGCGTCTCTTAGCTGTTTAACCCGTTCCTAACCCCGTGCCACAGTGCCGAAAATGTCGAGTACGAGTTTGTCATTCAACTATTCGCAGAAGTCGATCCAGAGGTCTGATTTCCTCCCTTACCTGTTTAGTTGCATCCTCACACTCGTACAGCAATCCACCCACCGTCTCACATCACGTTCCCTGGTTGCCGTTCTCCGTAAAAAGGAGTTAAAGTCTGAGTATTGGCCAAGACTAACAAAGGAAAAATCCAAAACTCCGTTTATCAAGACAGACTTTGCTAAATGGGTCGACGAAGACGAGCAAGACGGAAACCCGAAAATGGATGAAGATTTCGGACCTGGTGGTATCCCGGGCATGGACGACGGTATGGGAGGCATGGGAGGCATGGGAGGCATGGACTTGGAAAAGGTATCTAATTCCGCTCTAATACGTCGTCACGAATTGATTCACTCGATCTTTTCAGATGATGGCGCAGATGAGTCAAAGCTCTGGTGGGACAGGAAAGGCAGACGAGCCTGTCGAGTCTGATTCCGACGAGGACGGCCCACCCCCTCTTGAGGACGCTGAGCCTGCCAAGTAGGGAGTATGTTGGTGGTTTCTAGAACGGAAGGATCCAACAACTCGTGTACATAACCTTCTCTTGCCAAAACGTGGGTGCCATCAGGCATCACCCCTTTTGATTACGGCTGTTCCTACATTCCATACGATTTACGTACCAGCTTTAGAGTGATATAAGATCCTTGTTAACAAGAGTCTAGAGCAATTCAATTGGCAGGCTTGATCCACGATGAACGTCCGAAGTGGCGGGATACACAAACTACAAGATACTAGCTCGCTCCTTGTTGGCCCACCCCGGTAATGGATGACAGCCTCCCTTGCCTAACATGATAGAGTTTCCCAGCGTTCGGCTGGTCTCGGGCAAGGTCCTTGTGCAAAGACCGTAACACCAGGTCGATTGTGTCAACGTCAACTAGTAATACAGTCACAGTGTGGGTGAAAAATTCAGCCCATTTTGCAGCGTCCTAACGCCAACAGGCCCTCGTTAGCGCTTTGTCCCTTCTCTCTCTCTCTTTCTTTTTTTTTTTCTTTCTTGCCAATTAGGTCGTTCCCGGCACCCATGTCCAAAGGAAAGGGAAGGCCGACGGAGGGGACTGCCGTGGCATTGCTGCCTCCTATGCCAAATCCCTCTGCGGGAAGTGCCAACCCCGCCGCTTCGCTGTCCGCCCTCTGGGGTTACATTCTCCCCGCGCTCAACCATATCGTCCGTTCCTCGACCAACTCCACCGACAAAGCACCCGCCATCGATATATCATACCACATGGGCATACACACCGCGACATACAACTACTTCACCACACAGTCCGAGGCTGCGAACGCGCGCGCAGACGGCGGGGCGGACAGGGACGCGGGTAACGCCCGGCAAGCGAGCGGGACAGATCTCTACGAGCATCTCGACAAGTACTACATGGACCTCGCCCGGGAGCTGTTGTTGGGCGCACCCGAGGACGACACCACGCTCGTGCAGTACATCATCCCGTGCTTCAAGCGCTACAGCGTCGGCGCACATTCCGTCAACCGACTCCTCAACTACGTCAATAGACACTATGTCAAGCGTGCCATCGACGAGGATCGGGGTTGGCTCACGCTGAGCGACATGTTCGATGCCGTCGCAAAATCCATCGAGGAGGGAGACTCGCGGGAAAAGATTGCCAAGAAATTGAAGGAGAGGAGGGTTGAGGAGCTCAGGAAGTGGGGGTATGAGGAGGGTGGCTTGCCAGAGGCCTTGGCTCTGGCCGAACAACGCGCCGAAGCTGCGAGCACAGCAGATCGCGTCGTTCCCTTGGCACCTTTGGCGTTGAGGCGGTTTAGGACCGAGTTTATTGAACCTTTGTTGGCTGCGCCCAAGATGAAAGGGAAGAAGCGGAGGCCAGGAGCCGCAATCGTTGGAGACAAGTCGCATCTCCCCAAGAGTCGGCTCGCACGCGCTGTGCGAGAGCTTTTAGAAGTACAAGAAATAAATCCAGAGGATCGGGTCAGTTTTGCAAGAGACCTTGCGGCGATACTGTGTACTGTCGGTGTCCGTAACGGACACCCTCTGCGAAAGAAGTTGGATAAATTTCTCACTACCGGTATCCCTTAGTGTCTTTAGCACTACTTCGATTACCTGGAGGTTATGAGTGTGAATCAGTACTAGCCAGCGGGCTGATACCCCCTTTCTCCTGGTTTCTGACTCTCCCGGTTGTTCCCTGCCGCAGGCAAGTTCAAAAGTGCCTCCATGTCTAAGTTCTGCCATGTCGATAGGTCCAGTGTGGACAAATCGAATCCACTCGCACCGCTCTGCGTACTAGCCTGAGGGAACCCAGATGATAGCGTCGGAGGTGGGGCAACGCTGCTCCCAGAATGTGGTTGCTGACCGCCTGACCCACTTGCCACCGGACCGAACAGATTCCCCTGGTCACTAGCGTGGAAAGCGTCCAAGATCTCCATGTCCATGTGAGCATCGGTTGCGCCCTGTTTTTGAGCTCCGGGAACCTCATTCGCTGACAGCGGTGCACCTGAGTCGACCGTTGTGGGTGAAAAAAGGCTGTCCACTGTCGTCTGCCCATCCCCAGACGTGGACTCTGGGGCATCCCCAAACAGATTTGTCATATCCGACATTTCCATGTCAATGCCATCGAGATCGAGTTCGATGGGTTTATCAGCGGAACTACCCAAGGAAGCGTCGGCGCGGGTCATCATAGCTGGTGGACTGTCCGTGAGGTCAATATCGACACGCTGACCGCTTGAATTAGCAGCTGCAGCCGAGGCGAATGCTGCCATCAGGTCGATATCGGCAGCCGCCGACGGACGAGCCGATTTCGGGGCGAGTGATACGGGAGATGGGACGAGACCCTTTGGAAACAGGGCCGCCTCTTCCGCGGAGATACGCATGGAAGACGAGGAAAGATCAAGCTTGGGCGGGAGGGCACTTCGATTGAGAGAAGATAATGAGATAGCGGATGGGCGACGCATGGATGCGAGTTGACTAGGTCCCTGAGGCGACCCTTGAACAGGAGTAGACGAGGGTAGTACGTCGCCGGCTTCGATAGATGGCACGGGAAATTTGTGTGCCTGTGCCGCGATAGCAGCTTGTTCAACCTCTCGCGCACGACGTTCTTCGCGAGTCAAGTCCCGTTTCAAGACTGAAATAGCACGCAGCTGATGGGACGAAGCTCGAGAAAATGGCTGGGTGACAGTTGGGATAAACTTACCAGTTGCAAGTCAATGGCGTCACAGAGCTGATCATATTTTTCCACTTCGCGCCCGAGAGATGCGGTTAATGTCCGTGGTGGGTATGGGGCATACCTGTGGACTCCTCTACCCAGACGATTCGTGTCAGGTCAACGACTTACTCAGCGAGATTGACTCTGTCACTTACAGTCTACGCACGTCGGCATGAAAAGCATAGATTTGACCAGTCTTTACGACCGCATTCTATTCTGAATGAAAATCACGTTCGGATACAGTAAAACTTGTGCTTGCCTTGAAGCAGGTCGACAACGCGCTGGCTTCGCGCTCCAAGATGGCACCTTTACCTGCTGGCGCGGGCGGTGGTGGCATAGCACTAGATGGACCCGCTGTCCGTCCAGGAGTGCTCGTAGCGATAGTAGAATTATTGTTGGTCTGCATGATTGTGTAGTATGACTCCAAGAAAGGAAAGCAAATGCCACTTCATCCTACCACACACCCGCCGACAGCCAGGTGTACGTCCACCGACGGAGCGATCTCGCTGCTGATATTCGTACTTAGACATGCTGAATGGTGCTCAGGATGTGTTACCGATATCCAGTTCGACCAGCTGCGACCGAGACTGGAAGCAAGGTTATAGCGAGGTGCGTCTTGCTAGTCACTCGAGCACGCGTGCACGCTCAAGTTCTTCTTCTAGCAGAGCTGCTTCCAGCGCCGCCTACGACACTTGACCTCCGTCCAGATACGCAATCTCACACCCTTTCCTGTCCGCGACGCCTTTGCTTCAGCCCTTTCTCAACCCGCCGCACATTCTCAATTCACTCCACTGGGAAACCTATCCGACGACCTTGACGTGACTCTGCTGCGTAGACGATCCCGGCGAATATCTGCGGCTTCGGTTAACACTTTGAAGAATGTCCCTGAGGATGGTATTACCAGTGTTTCGAATGAGCCGAGAGCTGAGGGAAGGGGACGGTGGATACCACAATCGCGCGTGGGCTTGCCAGGTGGGAGTGGTAGTGGACCAACCCCTGGAGGGACCGCATTATCTCGCTCGCTGACGGCGACCACTGGCGCTCCTGCTGGAAAACAAACCCGTATTCGGACGCCCTCGATGGTTTCCTCACATGGTGTCTCGGCAAGCTTCTCGTCGGCGGCAACGACCAGTTCGGTGTCGAATGTCCCTGTGTCAACGCTGTATTTCGATCACTCTCAGCGGACCTTGGAGAGGGTTGTTAGGTCCCGTCTCGTGGAGACGTTTATAACAGTATCTGTCCCAGAACCACCACCCCCGTCGCCATCACCACCATATGTCAATGGGAAATCAAGAACTCGCGCAGACAGTGGACCTTCCCCGACCCCCCCTACGTCGGCGACACCGTCCAATGCTTCGGTACAAGCTACTCGCAATGAAGCAAGAACGGTCAAGTCATCAATGGGCAAGACGTTGTCTGTGTCTACGGTTTCGCATACAACTTTACGCTCAACCAGATTACGGGGGAAATCACAGTCCACGGCACGGCAAGTATCTTCGTCCTCAACTGGTGTAAAGACGCACAGGGTGTCGTCTTCTGCTCCTTTGCAAAAGTCCGTGAGCCACCAATCTCCACTCCCGTCTTCTGCAGGGGCAACCGTGTTTCCCAAAGTCCCGAATTACATCTCACCGATACATCGCCCTTCCACAAACCCGCTGTACTGCCTCGATGCCTCGTGTCAGTCCGATTTTGCACAACACACGAACCTGAGCGCCGACAGGCTGAAGATTCAACTTTGGGCCAAAGTTGATCTCAACGCCATGCATCTGCCAAACGCCAAGGGTAAACAGAAGGATATTGGCGATAGCGGAGGCTCTTCCGGAAGTTTACAGTGGAAGGTACTGGAAGAATGGGATTTTTCCTTGTCGGACCTGATACCACTGTCCCCCGAAGTAGGTGCAAAGGACCGGTATAGAGAACTCATCTACTCACTCGTGGCATTGATTTCATAGCTCGAGAACCATCCTTCGCAACTACCGTCGAACGCACTCGTCATGTCCTTTCTACCGGCTGGCCACAGTTTTCATTTGCCACCTCCCGCGTGGACCCGCTCTCGATCTCAGTCCAGATCGCCGTCGCCGTCGGGTTACAACACCGACCCAGAATCGGAAGGTCGTAAACTCGTTCAATCTTCAGTCATTCCTTCAATATCCCACGACATGATACGAGACAGTCAAGCGCTTCCAAGTGTTACTCGAAGATCCCGTAAGTTGGAAGCAAGGACGGCTAATTTTGAGGAACTTTCGCAGTGAGTAGACCCAAACGGACATGTGGCATTGGTTGACTTGGTTACTTCAGACTAGTAGCCCTACAGGCTTGCATACATGACACAGAAGGGTCGCTTCATGATGTTTGTAGAGAAATGGATCTTTGCCTCGTGGAAGACCGCGCGTTGATGCTGGTACGTACACGAGCTCAAAGTTGGTTTGTTATGTAATCGCCGTAGGTCTGATCCATATTCATAGAAACGCGAAGCTTCCGAACGTGAAGCGCGCATTGAGAACCGGCGGGCCGAGATGCAAGCTATAATTGAAGGGTCGAGAGAATGTATGTCGAGATCATGCTTCCTTCATTTCGTTACGCAACACGCCTTTCACCTTCTTCTTTAGTACGTGACGACCTTGCCATGCGCCGGATGCAGATCCAAACTCGGAGAGACTGTCTCGCAAAGGCGAAGGCGTTGCAAATTGAAGATACGAGTGGGATCTCGGGTCAGGTGACTCAGATCACCGAAGCCAGGTATGTCTGTTCCCGGGCTCCTTAGCCCAGGTTGACATGTTTATTTAGGCACAAACTCATTACCGTCCGAAATCGCCTTCCGGTCATCCGAACGTCACTCATATCGACGCTCGCTACAATATACCCCATCGAACTCGCGTCTACTTCGGAACTCCTTTTCACGATTCTTGCCGTTCCTTTACCCATCCCTTTTAACTCCAATGAGCCCGCGCCGCCGTTGTCGCTTTCATCTCACAAAGAGGTCACGGAGGAATCGGTGGCAACAGCTTTGGGATATGCGGCTCACCTCGTGCAGCTCCTGTCAGTGTATATGGGCAAAGGTCTCGTGTACCCGATAACGTATATTGGGAGCAAGAGCTTGATTAGAGACAACATTTCAGCGATGGTTGGGCCTCGAATGTGTGTCGGACCATTGTTCCGGAAATGGATGGCGGACTGACGAGTTGTAGGTTTCCACTTTTTTCAAAAGGCGTGGATACGTATCGATTTGAATATGCAGTGTTCCTCCTCAACAAGGATATAGAAATGGTAAGGTTGTTACGGTGCAAGCTAGGGACAACACTGACGCATGGAACAGCTTATGGCAGAGCGGGACCTGCGGGCGCTAGATATGCGACATACGCTACCTAATCTGAAAAATCTGTTGCTCACCCTTACTGACGGGGAGTGTGCAAGTGTTGAGTGAGTGACAACATAGTTCTCTGTTCCATAATGCTGATGGTGGTCTAAGCAACTCGCGTTATCAGGATCCGCCACCTACGGTGGGTCTAGCGACACCGCCTCGTGCGGGATCACCGGCTGCTACACATCGAGCGTCCGAGACGCCGAAAGCAGGTCGAAGTCCGATGGTGACTACGACTGATCTACCTCGAGAGCCAAATGTGTCTCCGGGTAGCGGTGCGACGACGCCAAAGGCTGGTCCAGGTGAAGGGGGTACAAGTACGCTCTCGCGGTATTCGAAGCTTTCCCTCGGATTTCCGCCACTTCCGGGGTTCTTTCGGTCACGCAGTTCGCCCACTATTCCCCAATCGTCGGGGAAAGCCGCGACAGAGAGAGTAGAAGAAGTCCAGGATGGCGGTGCATGTGTGGATGAGCCACCGAGGTCGTCGGAGGGTACGGAGAGCGGTGGAACAGCAAAAGCAGAGGACGAGGACGATCGGCGGACCATCAAGGGAGTTGTCGTTGACGCTGCAGGTCAAGGCACGACGCAAGAGCTGAAGCGAGGAGGCACAACGTCTGCGGAGGAAAAGATTGGTGATGCGACGTCGCTGACTGTCATTGCTGTAGATTCCGTCGTCTAATACACGTTTGTCCTTTGTCATACAACAGGACCCGCGGAACCGTGACCCGAGGCTAAGCTTGGGTTGGCATGGCGCGATTAAAGTAGCCGTGTCGGGACGATGAATGACCAAAATGTGCAAGGGACGGAGTGGACCCTGGGCGATCGCAAGCGTGTCAGACGCGCACAAGTCGTCCGTCAGCGTCGTCGTTGTCGCCGACGCTGGTCATGCATGACTCTGAGAGTACTTCAAGGTCGCGATCATAATCTTGGACCGGGTGATACTTTAAATCACGAAACGAGAAAAATAAAATAAAATAAAACATATCTCAAAAAAGTAATCGGACTTTGAAAAAAAAAATGAGGGTAAGCCTTGATCCCCACGCGCTACCGAGGTGCCTTAAATTCGGTGGTCTTAGCTACTCGTCAAGCCAGCGTCCTCCCTTTGCCATTGCGCTCCAAAAATTCCGCACTCTCATATACAGGTATGCTTTCCTCCTCCTCCTCCTCGTCCGCTCACCACCACTGCGCGTATCAGCTCCCCCGGCCGCATTGTACCATCAGTCCATTCTAGAACGGCTCAAAATTGGCTTCAAGGTCTCCTCCTTCTCCCCAACCTCGGTGTATCTTTTCTCACTCTCCGTACCTCTCTCAGGAATACCACTGTGCAACTAGCATTACCGTTTCCTAATTTCGTTTCTTCGTCCATCTTGTTTTCTGTCCTCGACTTCTTTCGCAAGAAAACTCGTCTTCTGCTTTACTATTCAAGATGAATGCCGCTGAAAACATTAATCCTTCTGCCGATAATCGCGCCTCCGATGGCAGGAAGCAGAGTCCCCCTGCTTTCCTCGACCTTGCAGACTCGGTATGTCCAATACCTTCCAAGCGCCTATTTCTAACCTGGATTCGTCCACACCAGGCTGCGAGGTTGGGTACTAACATGCCCGATATCTCGGCAGTAAGTCCCCCTTGCCCCCCCACTCGTCATCTTCTCACCTCCCTTGTCCCACAAAGCGCGTCGAGCTCAAACGTTTGGAACACGAACGTCAGCGTGTCATCCAACGGAAGCTGTTCGAGGAACAAATGCGAGTTTTGGAGCAACAGCAGGCTCAGGAGCTGCTCTGCATCCCTTACGACTCGGTCGGCTTGGCCGTTTCCGCTCCGACCACCCCACCGCGCGTCAATGCTACTCTGCACGGCGACAGTCTCATCAAGTCGGCCTTCTCCCAGTCTTCTGTCGACGCAGACGTTCTTTCCAAGGCCGTTGGTTCCGTCACCGACAAGCGCAAGTCTGTGGCTTATGCACCCACTGTTGACCTCTCGCCCAAGCTTGGATCCGCTGTGAACGGGCAGTACAATCGGGCTGGTGCCAAGAGCATGCCAGCCAGTCGTCGCACTTCTACAAGCAGCCATGACGAAGAGTTGGTGGAGCACATTCGAGGGATGGTACTCTCTGGAGAAAGACCTAATCGGGCTACACCTAGTCCTGGTGCAGTCGCGCAATCCATCATGGTCACTGGGCGACGTAACGAGGACGACCGTCCGCATCCTGGTCAACAGTACAACGTCGGCATGATGCTCGACGAGCAGTTGGACCAAGAAATGCATAGTGAGTCTAAGTCGTGCCTTTTTGGTTCAGTGTACCTCATTTTATGAAGATGCCATGAGAAACCTTCCGACATCGGATGATGACAAGTTTTCATCGTATGCAAATAAGGTATAACTCACATCCTTTCCCCGAATATTATTTTTCAACTTGTTCTCAGATTTCAACGTCGTCCGCGGCGCTGGACCTTGCACATCGTCCGCAGACTTCTCCACGGAATTCCTTTGTGACTCGTGGTGAAAAACCGTCGGAATGGCCGCAGTTTGTGGGCAACTCCCGTGGGCCAGATGGCTTGAGTTCTCGGACCGACCGTCGCACAGTGACCAACCCGACCCTGACTTTGACATCTTCGATGGATCTTAATGGGAAACTTGGGGGCGCGGTTACCGGGACGTCGACACCACTGGTCGGACAGCACTCGCAACTGAGTATTGGTTCTTCTGGTCCTCCGTCCTCGCGTCGGGGTTCCCCTTCTGGTGCTCTCGACAGTCTTAGTACTGCCACGCGCTCAGTCCCTGCGACACCTCTGTCCATTGCCAACGGTAGCAGTAATCATTTGCTGCCCACTCCGGGCACGCCTCTCACGCCAGATAGCCAAAGCTTGAGCGGTCGTTTGTCGTCTCAGGGAAATCAGCACCTCGACGAGGCGGTGAAAGCGGACGTTCAACCTTCGTTGTCTCGGCTACCGTCCAGCCAATTTAGTGATTCCGGCTTATCGTATGAGGTATTTCATTCTTTGTCTGTTACCATTCTCAAGTTTCTCATCATTGATGCAGCAATACGGTGCCGATTCAGTGTATGGCCTAGCCAATCAGTTGGATAGTTCTCGCTATGGCGCCTACGGTTTTGATGCTTCCGCTCGGAACGGTCCTGCGGTCAATGGTGCGAGTGGCTCAACTGCGCTTTACCACCACAATGGGTCGCGTTATGGTCTCGGTCTCGGACGGGGTGGTGCACCCGACGGAAAGATGAATGGTCTGCATGGCCCCAAGCACAAGCGCGGTGACATGGATCGTAAGTACTTTTGCCTTACCCAAGAAATTTAGGGCTGATTTTTTTTTTCAAGTCAACCGGTTTGCGGGTACGCGGATCGAGGACCTGCAGGGTGAAATTCCGGCATTGTGCAAGGATCAACATGGTTGTCGATATTTACAGAAGAAGCTTGAAGAAGGTGTTCCAGAGCATCGCGACATGATCTTTCGTGAAACCTTCGGACACTTTGCGGAGCTGATGACGGGTGGGTACTTGCGTAATCTTACGTTAATTGTGATATTAACAAAGTGAAGATCCGTTTGGTAATTACCTGTGTCAAAAGCTGTTGGAATACTCGACCGACGAGCAACGAAATGTCATCTGCGAATCGGTTGCGCAAGACTTGGTCAATATATCGCTCAACATGCATGGTACTCGTGCTGTACAAAAAATGATAGACTTCCTGTCCACTAGACGGCAGGCAAGTCTGACTCACTCCATCTTTTCTCTTCCAGACTCACGGGAGGACATAGGCTGATCAGAGATACAATGCCCAGATCCACTCTATTATTGTTGCACTCAGCCTTCATGTTGTTGTGCTCATCAAGGACCTCAACGGCAACCATGTCATTCAGAAATGTCTCAACAAGCTTGCTGCCGAAGACAACCAGGTATGTGCGGTATGTTCGTTTTCATGATTTTCGTGCTTACGTTGGTTGTTCACAGTTTATCTACAATGCTGTCGCTGCAAACTGCGTCGAAGTTGCAACTCACCGCCACGGATGTTGTGTCCTGCAACGATGCATCGACCACGCCTCGGACCATCAACGTGTCCAACTTGTGAATGAGATCACCTACAATGCTCTCACGTTGGTCCAGGACCCGTACGGGAACTATGTGAGTGTCGACCAACGTCCCAGTCACAGTGTTATTGACTCTCCTCGGTCACTAGGTCGTACAGTACATTCTTGACCTGAACGACAACCGCTTCAGCGATGCCGTCATCCGCCAGTTCACAGGAAATGTATGCGCTCTTTCAGTTCAAAAATTCAGCTCCAACGTTATCGAAAAGGTTGGTAATTTCGCATTTTATTTATGAGATGATTCACAACGTGTGCAGTGCGTTCGCGTGGCCGAGCACAGCACTAGAAAAATGCTCATCGAAGAACTGCTTAATCGCTCGCGTTTGGAAAAATTGTTGCGAGATTCGTATGGCAACTACTGCGTTCAAGTTGGTATCAATCTTCGTTGGATGTACCGCTCACTGATGCACATCCAGACTGCGCTTGACTACGCGGAGCCTACCCAGCGTGCCCTTCTCGTCGAGGGTATTCGTCCAGTTCTTCCACTCATTCGCAACACTCCCTACGGTAAACGTATCCAAAACAAATTGCAACGCGAGCAAGTCGACAACTACAACGGCGGATACCATGGCCATCAAGTGATGAACATGAACCTCAATGGTCAACTCGGCTTAACTCATGGTCCTGCTGCCGGGCGGCACCTACCGCAGGGCATCCACCCGAATGGCGCAATTGCGGATATCTATGCATCTCAAGCTAACATGTATGGAATGCAAGGGCAGGGTTCTTATGGCCCGTCGCACTTGGCACCTCAACTACACGGCTTGCAAGCACGCTCCATCGATGGATATGTTCTACAAAACAATTCGCCCCATAATGCCAGTTTGACACCCCCGCATACCCACGCTGGCGGTTATTCTGGTGTGTCGGCATACGCTAACGTGAGCTTTGGTAATGCTGGTCTCGCTGGATCATTGAGCGATCCCTACCAGAGTTACGGATACGGGATGTAAACGTCCTGGGTCACCACCGCGTTATTGACGACCACCACCTCGACCATCTAGCCGCTCGTTAATGCCATATTTCTATGTATATTCTAACTCGCTTGCGCTTGGCGCCCGATACCTCCATGTTGCTTGTTGCTTGCCTCGTCTCGTCTTCCCGGAGTACCCTTTCGATCTATGGGCAACGGCCGACTTTTCGATCATATCACGTCGCACATTTGTACTTTGGTCCGGCATACACAATTACAACCCATAGCTATTACTTGGTCTTGCTTTCTGAACATTTCAGTTTTCTTGTTCCTTTTTTCCCTTTCTTTCCTGCCTCTGACCCGCCGCATTTGTACAGCCTTATCTTCAACTCATCTAAGCAATGTCTGTTTAATGGCGAACCATGCCGCAGCACTACTTGTGTACTTATTGTGCAATCTATGCGTCGTTGCTTTCTGAATATGGTTTCGTCTTGCGCAGTGCGCACTGATGAGTAAGTTGTGACTTGGATTAAGTGGCTCTTGATGTTCGGACATAATTGTCGGTCTCGGTGATCCGCAAAACTATTTCGTTGTGCCAACTGCGGTCATGTCTCAGACGGTTGGCTACAAGAAATCAGCTGGGTCGAGGACGGTTAGAACCTGGGCCTGAGCGGGTATTATCATAGTCCCACGGGTTTTGTTGGAGCCAAAAATTTACTCTCGCTTTGCTTCGCCCATATTTAAACGGTCCCTGTCACTCGCTATAATACGTTTCTTTTCACCTCTCACTCGGCCATGCGTTTCCGCATCGCCTCTCTCGCCCTTGCGGGCACTGTTCTCTCCGGCGTGCGTGCCATCCAGACCGTCTCTCGCGCAGGTAGATACCTCTATACCGCGGATGGGAACCGTTTCTACATCAAAGGTGTTGCATACCAGACACAGGGTGTGTTTTCTGTTTCCGCACCTCTCCTACTCCTACCCTCATGCTGTCCTCTAGGCCAGTCCGTGGCTGGTTCGAGCAACCCTTTCCTCGAGCCCTCCACCTACGTCGACCCCTTGGCTAATGGCACTACCTGTCAACGTGACCTGCCGTATCTTCAGCAGCTCGGTGTTAACACCATTCGTGCATACAGTGTCAACTCGGCCCTAAACCATGACACGTGTATGAATCTGTTCAGCAACGCGGGAATCTATACCATGTAAGTCACGCAATGACATGCATGTCAAATTGATCGGAGTTTTGTGACCGTCCGTTCCGCAGCATTGATCTGTCCCTGCCCGTGAATGGCTCCATCGATCGCAGCTCTCCGGCATGGACCACGGCACTCTTGGACGAATACGTCGAGACCATCCAGGTCTTTTCAAAGTATGACAACGTTCTGGCCTACAACGTCGGAAACGAAGTTGTCATCGAAGCCAACGGAACTGCTGCGGGTGCGTTTGTGAAGGCAGCTGCGCGCGACGTCAAGGCATATCTGTGGGTTTTTTTTCGGAGGTTGTTCCCGCAGTTGGCCAAACTATTTTTTTCCGCTATAGCAATTCTATCAAATCCACCACTCTCGTCGGATACGCTGCTATCGACGGTGACTCGTCCTGGGCTTATCCCTTTGCTGAATATCTCTCTTGTGATCCGTCGGGTGGTAACTCGGGTTCTACTGCAATTGATCTTTACGGCCTCAATAACTAGTACGTGCCACGACTACCTTTGGCTTTTGGTTAGGTGTCTGATGCTCGCTCAGTCGATGGTGTCAGGATGAGAGTTACCAGGCAGATTACGCACCCGTGGAAGCACTTTATTCAAGTTACAACATTCCCGCCTACTTTAGCGAGTTCGGTTGTCAAACAAGTCAGGGTTCAAACTGGAGTGAGGTCGCAGCTCTCCTTAGCTCCCTCATGTCCCCTGTTTGGTCCGGTGGCATTGCCTTCTCGTACTTCCCCGCCACGAGCGCGGCAGGCGATTATGGTATAGTGAACATCTCATCTGACGGTAGCACAGTCACGCCGAACCAGAATTTTGACAACCTCAAGAGTCAGTATGCCAAAGCTTCGCCTCCTAAATCGCCCTCGATGAGTGCAGCTGGATCGACGAGTTACCCTTCCTGCCCACAGCAGAACTCGACCATGCTTGCCTCCACCACTCTACCACCTACTCCCAACCTCGCTGCCTGCACATGCTTGGAGAATAGCCTCAGTTGCCAGTTCACTCCAGCGACCTCCAACTACAGTACCATTGTTGGCGAGTTGATTAACTACGGCTGTAGCGCTCTTGGGCAGTTGGGTAGCAACTGCAATCCTATTTCAGCCAATGGTCAGACTGGCGTGTACGGTGCCGTGTCTGGATGTGATCCAAGTACGTGTCACTTTTTCATGTCCCGAGTCGAGTCGCTAAGATGATGCTCGGTAGCTGTCATACTGTCATGGGTAATGAGCCAGTACTATCTTGACAACCATGCCAATGCCCAGGCCTGCAGCTTTGGTGGAAACGGTACTATCAACACTCACGCGCCAACGGGCACGAGTGCGGCGAATGCGGCGGCCTCATCGTGCTTGGCTAGTGCTACTGGAACTATTGTGCCCACGCTCCCTGGCGGGAGCTCTAGCGGCAGTGGGTCGGGGTCGGGGTCGACCTCTAGTCCTAGCCACAACGGTGCTGTAGCCTTTGATGCGAACGTTTCTGCGAGTATTTTCATGCTCGCTGTGATTGGAGTCGTGAGTGGACTCTGGACTCTGGCTTGAATGGACGAGTAAAATGTATGGACACTGGTTTGTGGTTGTATTATCGTACATGAGTATTATTAATCAAAAACCTAAAATAAATAAATAAAACAAAATAAAATAAAATAAAAACGGACAGCGCAGCAAAGGAGCCACCATTCACATCGTTCCGCAATGGGTCCAAAGACGCACACAGCTACCGAGTGGAGCTTGGCTGACGACGACTTTGACACAGCGATGGGCCCTACTCACGAAACAGACAACGGCGCCGACGATGGTCCTCTGGACGACGCCGGACAGGGTGTAGAATTGGCTACAAGCAAGGTTTATGAAGAACCCCACGGCGCAAAGACGGAATCTTCTCGTGACAGACCAGTCAAGGTGCTTACGTCTCATCATCTCGTTTTTGCTCTTTGATTCCTGCTCTGCTGCCCCCCCCTCTTGTCTCTTGTCCTCGTGTCGACGTTCTACTCCCTGGGCAGTCTCGTTCGCAGCTTGTATCGGGCTCTGGGGGCTTTAGCGCTTGGGACGTCGGACTGCTCCACCTGTCGAGATCCGGGGACGCGACTATCACTTCACTTGTCTACTTGGCTTGTCTGGACCGTATGACGCTTCTTGCCCTCTCGTTTCCCTGCATTGGTCTCTCGCTTTCTTCTTGTGGCTCCCCTCTTTGTCTGCCGCCGGTATTGAACTCTCCGCCACTTAGCCCAACAAGATCTACATTGGCGGTCTCCCCGACCATACTCGCCCGGAGGACCTGCGAAACTGCTTTGGAAAATTGGGCGACATCGTCA
Source organism: Xanthoconium separans (assembly GCA_038089695.1). Classification (NCBI taxonomy): domain Eukaryota; kingdom Fungi; phylum Basidiomycota; class Agaricomycetes; order Boletales; family Boletaceae; genus Xanthoconium; species Xanthoconium separans. The sequence goes on along the minus strand of JBBPLG010000168.1, from coordinate 14,871 downwards.
CCGTCGAACTCAAGTGGGTCTCTCTTGCTCCTCGACCGGTTGCACTCGTTGACTCGCTTATCGTTCTTAGACTCGGGTATGGCTTCGTGGTAAGAGCTTTTTTTTTTCTGGTCGTCTGTGTTGAACCTATCGTTGAACTGTCGGTGATCCGTTTAGGAGTTTGAAACTAGAGAGGCTGCAGAGGACAGCGTCTCTAGGTATCACGAAGGATTTTTCATGGGGAACAAAATACGGGTCGAGCATTCCCATAGCCGTGGGCGATCGTATAAACGATCTGACGATCCAGGTGCATGCTTTAAATGTGGCGAAGGCGGTCACTGGGCAAGGTGAGTGCGAGGTTTTCTGGACATCCGATCCAACATTGACCATCCAATCATGGTAGGGAGTGCCCTCGTCCGTCGACTCAATCGTGAGGACTTATCTCTCTCGCTTGTCCCCCCTGAAAGGCTGAGTCACATCACTTCAGGCGTCCCACGTACGATCCGCCTTCACACGATCGTGGCCATTCCACTCGTGATTACCATCACCACTCATCCAGGGATGGCCACTCTTATCGAGATGAATATACGAAACATTCTAACTCGAGAGATGATCGTTTTTACGAAACCGCTCCAGCTCCACCTCCAGCACGAGAGCACCGGCGGGCTCTGACCCCTCCCCCGCGCGATCGTCGTGACGACCCTGCTCCGCGTCGTGAACACGATGACCATCGTATGCGAAGCCCTCCCCCACCGGCGGTGTCTCGCTACGAGCGAACTAGACACCACGGTTCTGAGAGGGATTATCCATCCAATGGGGCAACTACCGATCGTGATTCCTACGATCGATACGATCGACGCCCTGCGCATTCAGACGACAGAAGCGCCCCTCTCCCTGCGCAGGGCGGGAGGGCCCGAACGCCTCCTGGCCCTCCGCCATCCTGGAGGGACGAGTATGACAAGGCGCCTCGGTAAGAAATAACGCCACTGCGCTAATTGCGCAACTGATGACCAGCTTTTTAGGGGGCACCATCAGACACAGGAGAGTCGGAGACGTCCAACGACGCCGCCCCCTCCTTACCCTGGCAGCAGCGCAAATGGGTATGGGTCTAGATCGCGGTATGTTTGTTCTAAAACTTGCGTCTTTCTGCAAACTCATATCTTTTGTTGTCTCAGACGTCGCTCGCACAGTCCGCCTCCTCGATACGACTCGAGGTATGGCGGGACTCATGCTGACAATGATAGGTACTCTGGTCCCTCCCGAGAATCGACCCGCGTCAGAGACTACCATCGTAGTCGGGCCGAAGATTCTGGGCACAGGCGATCTTGAGCTGAAAAAAGGCAACTCAAAGAGGGGTGTAGATTTTTTTCGTGTGCTTGCTCTAGTTAATATTTTGATCGTGTCTTCGTCTCGTTCTTCACTGTCATGTCATTTAAAAAAAAAGTACATAGTCGAATTGTTGTTTGATTGCTCGTCGTGGTGATTTGATTTGGACACATTACAACCATGCAGACGAACATGATGCACTCTGGTCCTGGTCCAGGGAAGGGTGTCATGTTGGAGCGCGAAACCAGCACGTTGTCGACTGCTTCAATGCAAGCACAAGCACAAAGTTTCATTCAGAGTAAAATGCAGTCGTAAATCTATGGTTTTCCAAGTGAAAGAGTCAATCTTGGCGAGTGAAATGGTTCCTACTTCGGGGGACAGTCCGACAAGGAAAACCCCACTCTTCTAGTACCTTCCACTGTAAACTTCCGGAAGGGCCTCCAGTATCGCCACCATCCAGATGGCATGGCGTTGAGATCAACTTTGGCCCAAAATTGAATCTTCAGCCTGTCAGCGCTCAGGCTCGCAGAAGACAACACGCTGTGCGTCATTACACCTGTTGAGGACGAAGATACTTGCCGTGCCATGGATTGTGATTTCCCCTGCGATCTGGTTGACCACAAAGTTGTATGCGAAGCCGTAGAAATAGACAGCGTCTTTGTCCACTGATAACTTGGCCAGTCTTGCTTCATTGCGAGTAGCTTGCACCGAAGCATTGGACGGTGTCGCTAATGTAGGGGGGTCGGGAAGGTCCACTGTCGGTGTGGATTCTTGATTTCCCACTGACGTATGGTGGTGATGGCGACAGAGGTGGAGTCAGGTTTCCTGTGGCTCTCATCAACCCTGTGTCCCTGGTGGTTCTGAGACAGATATTGTTATAAACGTCTCCACAAGATGCGACCTAACAACCCTCTCCAAGGTGATCGAAATACAGCGTTGACACGGAAACATTCGACACCGAACGGGTCGTTGCTGCCGACGAGAATCTTGTCGAGAGACCATGTACGAGAAGATGTTGAACGCGTACGCGTGCTCGAGACTTAAGGCTTGGTCGTAACAAGCGCAAACACTCAAAATCTCAAAAGCTCTCCGAGTGTCAGTTATCCCGCTCCGCCGTCCCCATGGTCGAGATCTACATACAAACATGCTGGAGCGATGAGTGGATCTGTGCTCTGGAAGTCCCACTGGAGGATATCCGGAGACTCTCTCTTCGCCCTCTCAAGTGGCTTCGTTTTGTTGCCTTTGCTGTTCTTGGTGCCAAAGGGGATCTTGTGGATGAGAGTGCCAACATCGTCGACTATGAAACTGACTCATTTGACCACCTTGATGATGGTTATTTTTATTTTGTCCTTGATAGTAGGGCCCTCTTCATATGATCTCCAGCATCTTCCGCTGACAAGATGCATTCAAACAGGACGCTATCACCTTGCCGATCGCCTTGGGCTAGCCTATACCCCGAGCCGCTCTACTTCAAAATCGCCAAGTACTTCATGCCGATCTGCTTTTAGTTGTGCCATCCATTGGCGCGATAATAATCGATGTGTAATTACGAACACCCTTTGTTGTGAGGCTGCTCACATAATTCCACATTCCAAGGGCGATCAGGTATTGTTTTCACTGTGTTGCAGACATGTACCTGACTCTCATGATTACTAGTACATCCGCTTCATCATTTCAGAGCGTGGCAGTTTATATGAGGATCAACATCTTGGAAGTGATATTGAAATTAGCTGGGCAGAGAATGTGGTGTGTCTGAGATCTGATCTTCATAAGTTATTTGACATGGGAAAGTGTGCATTTCTGAAGGTAATTGACTCATCTCAGTTATCACCTTCTGACACACAATGATCACTCCTCTAGACTCCCAACTTTGCCCTAAACCCTGATGACATCCCAAGAGTGGAACCTGGTGAAATGCCAGCTTCACGCACAACAATGCAATACCTTCAACCTGAACCAGCAGACAGTCTTGATGTAGTTCCACCACGGGATGTTCAAGTCAACTGGTTTGTTCCACACACCCATCCACCTCCAAGTATATTGCTTGACTACATGTATGGGGTTGCTGCCATACAGCTTTGGGCCTCTGACAGCATCAGGGGATTGCTAGAGATTCATCACATGGCTTATCCTTCCAAGACATCATCCAAACCAACATGTTCTACCCCTGGAGGCAATGATGGTGTTGAGTTGGGTAACCCAACTGACATGGAACAGATACCTCCAAAGTGTCACCATGCAATCCATGACAAGTCCAATGAATCACAGCTATCTCAGGCAGTGGATAAAGCATTTGCCTTTGCAATGGTTGTCAGGGGGTATCCACCTGGAACAACCTTTGCTATGTTCCTTCAAAAACAGAAAGAAGAGGCTGAAAAACATTCACATCAAGTTGCTCAACAGAAGGTTCAAAGGTGGTTAGAAAAAAGTGAGTCTGTCTCATGGTATGATTGTGATTGGGGTGGAAGATATTGATCTATCTGAAGCTGATGCAGATTCAAGTCAAGATACTACTCAGTGTTGAAATTTTTGGTTTTTGTTTCTTTGTTGATGCTGAAGTGTTGCATGAACATATTGCATGTGATGTCTCCTACAGAACTTGTCCTTGTATGATTGAACTCTTTCTCCCCCTTTGCTACTTTTCTTTTGCATCCCTTCACACTGCTTGTGACTAATTTATGACTAAGTTTGACAACGAGAGTCACTTTGGCTCTTCTGAAGAATTTTATGTACTATGTTAGACACTATCATCATAGCTGGGTTCAAATACTCTAGCCACAGCAATCCTGAGCAAACATACAACTCAAACAGTGTAGATTCATTTCACACATGGTCAAATTGATATTCATTTACATGCTCTTGGGATGACATTGGCATCATTCAATGTTTCATCAATGTCAGCAGAGTTTCCTTGTCCGTGCTCTCGTGCACAAGTGTCCGAAAGATGCTTGCTTCCTGTTGCAAGAGTTGACTAGGGGTGTCGAGCTCGACCTACGGGATAACGTCAGCGTGTCCATGCAGCACGACTTGTTTGTTGGCCGGTAATATTCCAATGACTCACAATACGTCCTGCGTCCAAGACCATCTGTAAATGTAAAGTGTCACTGGCAGTGCCTTGTCATATGACGACGAAACACGTACGATTCGATCGGCGTCCATCACGGATCGCAGCCGGTGGGCGATGATAAGTTGGGTGATACCTGTCATGTCTCGGAGGGTGCGCTGGATGACAGTGTCCGTTTCGTGATCTACGATGTCGATCAAGCATACAAAAAAACAATCCGTTAGGATGCCGTAATAGACGCTTGAGTGTCTGCTTGCACGCGGCGCTCACCTATGGCAGACGTTGCTGGTGGACACAAGTAGAAAAAGGATGAATCAACGACGCGAACGCGGAGAAGGACGCCAAATCACACACCCTCATCGAGAACGAGCAGCTTGCTCTCCCGAACCATGGCGCGCGCGAGCGCGATGACCTGTCTTTGCCCGACAGAAAGATTGGTGCCTCTAGCAGTAATGGGCGTGTCAAGCGTAAGTCTATTCGTGCTCGTGCTTCTGTTGTCTGGGTCGTCGCCAGGAGATGCCGGCAATTGTAACTGCGAGAGGCCCGCGGATTGAAGGGCAGCGTGGAGGGTCGCGTCGTCGAACTGGTCAAATGGATCGAGGTTTTGGCGAATGGTGCCGTTGAGGAGTTCGGCCTGACAGGACAGGGTCTTCAAGTTAGTGTTCCTTTCCGCGAAACAAAGAGGGAAATACCTACGGACTGGGGGATGATGGTCAGACTTGAACGCAAATCCTCGAGCTTGATGGAAGAAGTGAGGATGCCATCGTAATACACATTGCCTTCAGTGAAAAGGCACTGCAGGAGGGCGAGCGTGAGTGAGGTCTGTTTGTATGCACGGCGCGCCTCGTTTAGCAAAACAACGAGGGAGAAATTGGACAGTTACTTTGCCACTTCCGGTGCGACCGACTGCGGGATATTCAGACATGTCATGGTCACCAAAGGAGATCTGGTACGCACCAATCCCAATTCGCTCTCCGGCGCGAACGTGGAATGTCAAGTTGTGGAGTACCTCGGGGCCATCCTTGGGCGGGGGGAATCAGCTGCGATGTTCCAGAAAAGAGACCTACGCACGACCGAGTAGCGAGCTGATAGGCTCTCCACCCGCAAGTCTCCTGAAGCTGGCCAGTATGCGGGTGGACTATGCTTGGTGTGCGGGTCAACCTCTTCTTGCTCCATGTCCATGTAACTTGCAATGCGTTCGAGACTGCAAGAAAGGATGTTCTAGTAGCGCATTTGTATCCTTTCCAGGAACTTACCTATTGGCTAGGAGCGAAGTCAATACGCCAGTGAAAGTGAATGCACGTTATATCGATGATAACGTACCGTTGATTTCCGCTTCGTTGTACGTAGTTATCCACCATAGAATGAATCTACTGAATGTATCTACGGGAATCCGTCAATTAGGTGCAGCGATTGTCAGCTGTGCAGCGCACCAGCTGTATCCAAAGAGAATCCCACGTTCGAGGGGTTGATGTTGTGGTGTCCGTACACCAAGTAGGCTGCCAGTGCTGCCATAAGCAAGGCTCCCAGTGCTTCCAGCCTAACAGTTACCCAGCTAGACGTTTTCAGTGGCATTAAATCAGGGTACGTCCGTACAGCCTGACTTACCAATTAAGGGTATGGAATGTGCGAGCAACCCTGGTGTAATGGTCTATGCTTGAGTGATACTCCTTGATGAACTCGTGTTGTGCACCAAAGGCGCGAATAGAGACTAGAAACAAGTTTAATGAAACATTCATTACACGCCTCCAGATCAGCTCACCCAAGCCAGTGAGGACAGCATCCAAGTGGGCCAACATGGGTGCTTTGGCATTACTCATCTCCCGTTTGACTGACAACTCTGCCTTCATATAAATTTGTCCGTACCACCCACCGATGATTGCAACAACCAAGCCGAACAGTGCAAAGGGTGGGGCGAAATAAACCACAGCAACCAAGCTGACCAGCATTAAGATTGTTATCTCTACTAGCGCTGCCAAGTGCACGGAGAAAGCTCCATCCACTGCGCAAGTTAGTTGTAAAGTCGCAAATTGCAAGAGCCGCTTGCGTACCTGCACCGATATCCTGAGTACATCTTGTGATAATTCGGGCCAATGGGGTCGTGTCGAGCCATCTACAGAGACCTTGAGATAGAATGAAACAGAGAGTGGGAAACGACAGAATACCTGAATGTAGCACCAAAAATCTTCTTGACAAGTTGGTCGTGAATTGCCTTGCAGGCCCTCAGCGACCCTAACAAGTTGACCGTACACGACAAGGAATAAAGGGTTACGGTACAACACATGAGGAGGGTGTAGATTGTGATGTTGCTGAAGGCGAGGCTATTGACAATTGCTTCGAGTATAGAAAGCTCAAAACTTACTGTCCAACATTAACCACCAAGGATTCCCGGTATTGCTCAGCCCAATAGCCAAGATACCACGACTGGACGGCTTTGGTAACGTGCGTGGCAGATAAGCCGAGAACGAACAAGCACCAATTAAAGACGGGTGTTCTACCCCCCCATCCGAGGAGGTAAAGGAAGACTGAGGACACAGTTAGTAGAAAATTTCCAGAGCTCCCAACTGGCAGTGTCGTTCACCTGCAGGCCAACCAACGTGACCCTCGGCTATCTCTTCAGCCATTGTCAGCGTTCCGCCTTCCCCCCCCATCGATGGAATGGCGTCCCCCAATATAGAAAGGGATGGGCCGGCTGCCTCAAATTGCTTGCCTTGGGCAATATCAGGGACATCCATGTCTGTGTCATTGCCAGGTTTCAGCAACCTGTGACTCTGAACATGACCTTCATTATCCAGGGTGACTACATATCGAGAGATGTCCTTGACGAGCGATACATTGTGGGTCTAGCCGCAGAAATTCAGAAACGGAACTGGGTGCGAGAAGATACATACTGCCATGATGATGGTTCTCCCCTTCACTAAATCACCTCGAAAACAGTGATCGACAATCCAATGGCTAGTGTGGACGTCTAATGCTGCGAAAACCTTTCAGAAGTTCGTCAGCACTGTATGATCAGTTGGAAAGCAGTAGCCATTTGCTTTACATCATCGAGGAGGAGGATTTGCGCAGAGGAATAGATGGCTCGCGCGAGTGTTATCCTAGCCTGTTTCATTCCACGTCATGGGTCACCCCAAGACATTCCTTCGATATATCGTCCTCACCTTCTGTCCACCACTGTCTCACGGATGTTAGGAAATGTTGCGGGACAGAATTGAGAACACTAACCTCAGGGTCACTCCTTTCTCTCCAACCTCAGTGAGATCTCCGTGTGCCATAAGTGCCAGATCTGGGTTCAATGCGCACTGGAAGAGCACTGCAATTCCAATGAATAGATATAGATCTAAATGGTAGACAACCAAAAAAAAAAAAACCTGTCATGTACCGATCTTTATCAAAATCCGAGCCGAAAAGAATGTTATCCTGTTCTGATGATCAGAATCGAAAGCTCGATCCCCTCCTACATCCCAGAACTTACCCGAATGGTTCTGTTCAGTATCCACGACTCCTGAGCAGCATACGCGACACCGAGATGTCTGGGCAGATTATACCAAGACGACGACGCGGACGGGTGAAAATGCATTTCGCCAAGAAGTGCCATGAGCAACGACGTCTTTCCTGAACCCGTCGGCCCTGTGACAAGGTTAAGCTCGTTTTGCTGAAAGACGAGTTCGTCATGGACCGTGAGAGCAAAGTGTTTGGTGTGAAGGGCTTCTGTACTGAGTCTCGACTTGGTCCAATAAAAAGTAGCATGTGAGATCCCAATCACATCAAAAGGGATGCTGTCTCCCTCGGCAGGAGAGATACCGCGTCCATGTGTTAGAAGTTTTCCAACCGCGTCATTCTTATTAGGACTGATCAGCTCGTAGCGGGTAGACCGGTGAAGTCAATACATACATAGGACAGAAATACATTAATGCGATCAAGTGCAACCTTGCCTAGACGTCGCGGTCAGTCCGCAACAAAAAAAATAAAGGGCATGCAAACCTCGGATGAAGCGGGGTATGGATTCTGCCACTATATGAATTTGCACGTGGAGTATACCAAACACTATGTACTCGCTTTATCATGATGTTCATATAACACAGGGTCGTCCTTACCAGACATCGAGGAGAATACAATGGATGCTGAAGAAAGATCTCGTAAGACATAGGAATATAATGGAAAGCTTCGAGTTAACTTGCCAGTGAGACTTTTTGCGGCGATCAGCGTCTACCATGAACATGCCTACATGGTCAATCAATTTGAGCATGATTTGACGACTCACGTATACAGAATATGTGACAAGCATCACGGAGATGGGTATAATGAAGCTATGAGCAGTTTATTGCTATTTCAATGATAGATGGGCAGACATACATACTTGACCATGTTGTTCAGCAGCTGAAGGAACGCTCGCTTCCTGATCCAGAAAAGTTCTTGTACACGCTGGCCTTCAATCCTGCTGCTGATCTTGCGCTCCCACCCGAAAAGCTTGATCATCCTGAGGACACTCATACCTGGATGGACTCAGAGTCCGACAGTGTACAATGAGGGGTTGAATTGGTACCCACTTTCACTCACAAGTTGCACCCTGGCATCCGTCTGCAGGTATGAGTCCATGACACGTGCTCAAAATAAGGTGAACAGACTTGTTTCATCTTTTCTACCTCAACGCTTTGGAACCAACTACCAACGTAGCCTGGAATCGGAAAGAGGATCACCATGACTACGGCACCTACCAGACAACTGTATCATGTCAGTGAATGAACCTGTAACATTGAATTCATTCAACTTGCCTCCAGCCCAAAATACTGTAAAGGAAGGCAATGCATAAGATGATTTGCACGGGGACACCAACCACTTCAATCCCTTTAGACCGATATCTACAGGAGAATCTCTGGCAGACATACTGGTCGGGAGGAAATCCTTGGCCTCCGTTATATTCACCAAGTCTGTCGTCACATGGTTGTTTATGGTACCGATGAGATTTGGTTGATTGCTTGCATTGATCCCGTCTTGAGGTGGAGCATTACTCCCCCCGCCATGAAGTCTGATTCGCAAGGCATGGTTAAAAATGAGATTTGAAAGAAGCACTTCCGTGTGCACAGCCATCCTTGTCTGCGAAGAACTTGTCCATCAAAATTTACTCACCGAACTTGGTTGAATTACTTACTAAAATGAAGGCGGACCACTGGTATGAGATGGAGTACATGATCGGACTCAGGAAAAGGAGTAAGATCCACACTATAGGTCGTATCGCACCTTTTCCTTGGCTTTCCAGGTACCTAGGCAGATGTCGATGAGCAATATAGGATAACTATCTAGATACCGTACTTGAGCAATTGCGCCAACGCGAATGGACTTCCAAGTTGTAATACAACCTGAATCAAGACTAAGAACACCAAGACAATATGTTCAGATGCTTGTCCAAGATGTTAGCAAAGCCATGCCCTTACGGGCACCACACTGAGCTTACAGAAAGCCTTCAATAAACCAAAGAAGAGATGAATTCTACTAGTAGGGTTGTCCGTTTCCAAATGCTATGAAATGATTCAATCTGGTAGTACGCAAACGGCATGCGTGTCGACTTACAAGTGTATTTCGAGAAACTAATACATCCACATGGTCATAATCGGCGAGGGGGAACAGAGCGTCTACAGCGAGATGCTGAGATTTGCATGCTATGCTAACCAATGGGTTGAGCCAAGAATAAAGCAGGGATGCCAACCAGGATGCGGTCTGTTCTGGGTGGAGTTCCTCGTGACGCTGCTGGAAGAGTGAACCATGCAGCGCAAGTAGCCATTCCGCTCTGAAATTACGCACTGGGTCCTTTACAGGTTGGTATTCACGGGGGCTTGTAAGTGGTATGATGACCCCAAGCATACAAAGTAAAGCGTCTGCCACCACATCATACAGATCAAGTTGATGTGTCGACCCTGCCAAGGTAAACCATGGCCACAGGTCACGATATGCAATTACTCCAAAGGCAACCAAGAAAGCGAGATCCGCGTGTTGAATCAGCCGACTGAGACCAAAGTCGAGACCAAATACCGATAGCAACGTGAGAGACACCCCGTAGAGCTATTATAATCATGAGCATGCAGTATCAAAGGGTGATATTTACAACAGTTCTCAACTCACGATGGCAATATAGGGTGTCTCGTCTGCTGAGCGATTGCCTGGTGGCCGTGCATCCTGACGATACCACGCAATAGCAAGGGTGAGAGAGAGAAGTACGGTCATGACTGTTCTAGAGATATTGAAGTATAGTGACAATGGCATGCAGTTGAAAGGACGTTCGCGTTTGGCACTATCCTTGGTGCATATGACAGTGACTAGCAAGGTCAAGGACGACCCCATCACAGTCAGCAATGGTCCGTTCATCTTGCACACTGACTCGGAATACAAGAGCAATGGTTTGGTGACGTGTCTGGGGAAACAGAAGCCGAGATGAGTCGTTGAAATTCGAGTTGGATCAAGTTTGTCTGGGGGAAATACCTTAGGAGGGTTTTCCAAGGGTCACCTTCAACAGTGTGAATTTAAGTGTCAGTTTGACCTGTTCCCTTGCCCAAAATTATGCTGCGGTCTGAAAAGTGACTGTGAGTTACCACTTGTAAACATAGTACCGGCATCTTGACTCATGCACCCGAGTTGATCGGCACGACGTCCAATATTGGATAACTTATGCACACCAACATGACCGCGAATTGGATGTCCATTGAACAATGTGGATCCACTGGCAGGGTAATGTCAACATGGTCTTCTTGCGAATTGTGTATGTAGTACTGTGTGTAGTAGCATCTGCACGTTCAACTTGAACGTCTGAGGCGGCGGAACTTTGCTGAGGCTGCGTGGGTATGCATGTACGTACTGAGTCAGCGAAGCAATACGCCCGCCGTGTCTGGCACAGCAGCAGCAAGCGCAGCAGCAACAGCACTACCACCAGTTCTAGGGCGTATGTATATCTTTTCTGTTCGCAGACCAGACATTTAAGTAGTCCAAATTCTATGACTCTATAATGCTACTCCTTCCGTCACCTCCAATCCCATGTCCTTGGTGGTGGGCGAAGCCCACCAACAGCGCGTGACGCTTATATAAGGAAATGACACAGTAAGTGAGGTACGCCGAGATGAAACCGTCAGTTGTGGTCTCAATGGCTCAGTTTCACACTTCGTATATGAGAAACAAAATAATCTATACAGTATTTTCTATAAAGTTACAGAGCCGTTTGTCAAACGAGGACTCCAATGCTGAGATATGGTATACAAGTAGACGAGTATTTATACTTGTGCCACAAAAATAAAAATTCTGCTCTGATAACCATATAGTACTGATAGAAAGGATCAAATGTTCTGGTGGTAGCAAATAGATTGGGGCGCTATATGAGACTGCGTCGCTCTTGCAAGTTTGTAACCCCTATCTGGCACAATTTCATAGCTGAAAGCACGTATTACCCAAAAACAGTATTACTATTAGAATGTGTTGCGTCCCCCATCCTCCTAGTGTTGTGCAGGGCCCGGGTCGGGCCCAGGCCCTTGGGGGCTCAGGCCCATAGGATAGGTAGGCCTGAGCCCCAGTAGGCGGCCCAGGTCGGGCTCAGGCTTGAGCTGGGACCCATTGAAGACTTTTGATTTGTCATAGTGGTAGGTACTATCAGTCAAGTGCGGTCATTACAATTTCCTCTGCATCATCATCATCATCAGTTCCATCCAATCTGACAGCCAAGTCTGACTCATCCTCAACCAAATTATCTCAATTTTCTGAGTCACCCATTATCCCATCAGAACCCAGAGTTGCGCCTGCCTCCGAGTCACTGCCAATCTCAGACAACACTGAAGGGTCATCATGAAAGAGTAGGTCATGCTGAACTAAACACTTGAGGCATTGAAGTGCCTCGACAATGTCAGGCTTGAGGCGATTACAGTGCTTACTGATTGTGATTCCTGCTGATGAAAATACACATTCACTTGAAACCAATGTTGCCATGACGGCAAGGTAATCCCATGCAAGTGATGCCCACACAGGATATTGACTTGCGTTAGCACCCCACCACTGGATGATTGATGTATTGTGCGGCAGGTGGTCTCTTGATTGAAGATAACCATGAAAGTCTTGAAGCCATGGTTGCTGTGCATCACTGGGCATTGGGGTGGCTGATCGGGGCTGATCCTCTTCATCTTCATCATCAGAGAGCACATGCAGGAGTTTTCCTATTTTTCCGTATGCTGATGAGCTTCTTGAAACCAATTTGGGCTGCTCGAGCACCTGGGTCTTGCCTTTCAGAGCTAGATATTGTTCTTTGTACTAGAAACACACTCATAGTAGGTTACACCATGTTTGAGTCAAAGCAGAACTCTTACCAGGCACTCTGCATGCTCAATAGCATCGTCATATAATTCACTGCCCCAGTGGCGTCGTATGTGCCCCACTTTTTGAACTGAATCAAGTACTAGAAACAGACAGCATGTTAATTGACTGAAAAGAAAGGTCATCACCATGTACACATCGCCATGATATAAATGTCAGAACTGGCACTTCTGTTATAATACTCTGAAATCTTTTCAACACCAGCTTGAAGCCCTGTCCAAAAATCGATGTAGTCAGCTTTGGTGGTGCATGAATTCCATGCCTTATGCAAGCTCTTGAGTCCGGGAAGTGTGAGATGAGTGGCTGGGCCTTTGTCTGAGGAGAATGATTGCTGTGCTTCTTTGGCCTTACCCAAAAGGGTGAGAAGTGTGTGGACACGTGTCCACTTGTTGTCTGTTAATTGTAGGTCCATTAGTTTTTGACAATGGTCCTGGTCACGTTCGGCTGCTGCAAGGTGATGGACAAATGAGTCAACATCATTTTTGAGGGTTTCTGCATGGTCGAGCATCACGAATGTTGAAGACCAGCGAACCGGCATGTCAAGAACTAGCTGAAGAGGCTTTTTGTGGGCAGGGTGGTCAGGTCTCTCTTGTGTCTGAATTGTAAGGAAAAGTTGTTTGCATTTCACTGATGAGTGTTCCTTTATGGCAATCGTTTGAACAACTCCAACTTCATCACACAGTACTCCTCGTCTTGCAATGAGATCAGCATTGGGAATTTTTGGATCAAAATTCTTTGATTTGCTATGGGCATTCAGCAGCGCTTGCATAGCTAAGTTGATGACATGTGCAAGACATCTGGCAGAAACTTTGAGCACATAAACAAAGAGAGAATGTAATGGTTGGCCTACCGTACATGCCGCCCTTTGCCATCAAATGGTTGGTCAGTCACCTCTTCAATTCGTTCTGCAAATTCCATCATCATGGTGTCCATGTTGCTCGCGTTATCACATGTTACATGCCCAATCTGTCATGTGCATGGTCAGCAGGGCATGGACTTTGGGGTTGACTGTTACAAACTTTATGACAAATGCCTAGTTGTGCAACAATTTTGTACAGCGCCTGCCCAAGATGAACACCATTGTGAGCACTATTGAGTTGCGTGTGTTGGAATAGCAAGCGCGTGCGCGGCCCAACACCGTGACATCTTACGGTATGATGGACTCACTTAACTACTTTTTATCTTTGTAGTGTTTTGTTTGATGCCGTCGCTCGACAGCGACAGCCATCTTTTGTCCTTTGTACTACGTTACTATGCTAGGACACCTTAAATACTGACTTTCAAACCAGTCACCTCAGCTCGTCACTTGTAACGTGTGCGACTGAGTAGTATCTTGCTTTACAATAGCAACGCACACATATGTTTTAGGTCCTTATTGCTCATAGGTTATGAGCCTTGCGTCAACTCTGCAACCCGTCACTGCTACCACCTTTTCGAGTCAAACCACTGCTCCAATGTCTACCACTAGCGTTCCTGTCACCACTGACACCCTCCCTAGCAACATCCCGAAGCTTGATGTCAAAGGGACTAATTGGGCGATTTTTTTGTTCTGATTCCAGGTCACTGTCGAGGCGAAGGATGTCTGGGGCCATTTCAATGGCTCTAATACCATCCCCTCCATATCAAACCCACCAACCACCAACGAGGCTGCTGTGCTGACAAAATGGCATAAGGATGAAAGTCTAGCAAAACACTTACTCACCCAGCACATTCCCAACTCAACTGCCTTATGCGTTTGCTCTCTGATGATGATTGCTGACATGTGGAAAGAGATTACATGCGAGTATACCGAGAAGGGCATGTATGCCCAAACCGATCTCCGTGCGCAATTCCTGGAGTTGAAATTGCCAAAAGGAGGTGACATGTGTCAGTTCCTGGATGGCCTGCGGACAAAAAGGGAAGAACTAGCCGCAGTGGGTGTCACTGTTGATGAGAGGGATTACCGTTCAACCATCATTAAATCCCTCCCCAACTTGCTCGCCAACTTCGCCTCAAATCAATTAGCTGTAGCAAGACTGTTCAGTACATCGTGTGAAAACTAAGTAGGGGCAGGAAGTGCCCAACTCAGCCGCTGCCCAAGAGGGTGGAAACGACTGTATTCACCTAAGTAGGGGCAGGAAGTGCCCAACTACATAGATTAGCTAAGGTACTAAAGT
>JBBPLG010000167.1:0-38000 GCA_038089695.1 Xanthoconium separans | reverse complement strand
CGCGACGGCCTCCAGAGATTCCGTCCGAGTGTGGGACAGCAACGACGGCCGCTTACTCGTGGACATCCAAGTACAAGTGACTTCGTATTTCGACAGATCCCTCCTCTGGTTCGGCAACCACGTCCTTGTCATATCTGGCCAGAAGATCAAAGAATTTGACGCATCCACCGGGTCAGTAGTCGCAGAGTGGTCAATTCCAGGAGGCAATCACAACTCGCATATTGCCCTGCCGCAGCACAGGAAATTTATTGCGTACTCTGCAAAAGATGCTGTCACGTTTTGGGACACATCCACACACACACAGCTTGCTCTCATCCAGCACCCTCGAACAATATATTCCATTGCATTCTCTCCAGATGACCGCTTTCTTGCAATCTGTGGATCAGATAGAAGAATAATCACTCATGATCTCCACTGTGACTCATATTCGCGGGAGTCTACTGTACGTACTGCATGATACGGTTCTACTCCTTATCCACTTTTCTTTCAACGCCAAAAGTAATCGCATTCATTCGCAGGGTCCATTCATGGAACTCACCGACGCAACACTCGAGTCATGGAAACAAGACCGCCTCGCAGAAGCTGAAAAATCATTAACGAATTCCATCACCCATCCTGGGCAACAGAACTATCATGTATTCGCAAGCAGAGCTCTCGTGCGTTGCCGGCAATTATGTTCAGACCTAGCAAATGGCGACGCGGACAACGTTAGTCTTGATCTACTCACCACCACTCGCGCTCACCTTCAATATCTCCTAGTCGCTTAGGATTCAGCCATCCGTCATTGGTTACATTGCAAAGAGCGTATCACTAGTCGGCAGTGGAGACAATGAAGAGGGTTTCCGCGTGTTCGACTTGGCGTTCAGATATTGCGACCGAGCTAACGTGGATCATCTCCTTTTGATCAAAGTACGTACTGCTCGCTGGTCAACCTCGTTTGCCCTTCAACGGTTTGTCTTGCTCAGGCTGTCGTTCTGTTCATGGCGGGAAAACGAAACGAGGCAATATCGCGTGTTAACGACCTTGTCGCGATGGCGGACTGTGACGCGATATATTATGTAGTTCAGGTACGTACGTGTATACATACTGCCACACTGTCGGTATTAATATCGCTCGCATCCTTACAGGCGTACATGTATCTTCTTCTAGGCAATTCACACATGGAGAGGGGTGACTATGAGGGTGCGATAGATTCATTCGAGCGTGCACGAGCACAGATGCAACATTACCCTGTGTCTCGTCTTTGCGATATTTCACTGGTAAATGCAGATCAGCTAGCCATACGTAGATAGTTGACGTCTTTGACAGATATCTGGTTGGAATTTTGAGGATCTCGACATTAGGAATCGTCGCGATCTTTGTGAAGCATTGTATGCAGCAGGTCGTATGAAGGATACGGTGGAACATCTTCTCGATCTGATGGATATATTTGAAAAGTCTGTCTACACGAGCAGACCCACGACAGAGTGGATGTCCAGTGAGTTCCTATCCACCTGTCTGTCCTTGCGAAGTCAAGCACGTTCATCAGATTTTACATGTCAATTTCTCTCTGATCCAAATATTGGCCACAATGTGGACGATAAGGAGATTATCCAGATTAATCCGTTGATGATTAGTGTGGCCGTCAATTCACGGAGTCTTTCCCGCCTGGTGAAGGAGTGGGCAAAAGCTACATTAGCGAGTTGTTCGTGGAGAGATGCCTTGGTCGCCGCTAAACGAGTGGGTGTCGTGTTACTCTCTTGCATCACTCGTGCGACTGACCATCTGGGCTTGAAGTTTGTCATTCAAAAGTCATGATCTTTCGGGCCGTATGTGAGCGTCTCGAAATGACCGACCAGATAACAGACGCAGTCGAGTGTTTTCACCAAATGAATAATGAATTATCCCCGGAGACCATCGCACACGACGAGCAGGCAAAGTGGGCTATAGGTGAGCAGTCTTGGATACCGCTTCAAGCACCTGCTCCGAACAACGTTTATGTGACGTCCACATGCAGACTTCAAGCACTGCTGCATTACAAAGTTGGAGCGCGTTGGAGATGAAGCAGCAGATGCTCTACAACACGACGATGCAATCACTCAGTACTCGATTGCATTGTCTCTTAATCCAGCTGTCCCTCAAGGCCTTCTCTGCAAGCGAAGTAAGGCGTACATAGACTGTGGTTTGTGGGAGGCAGGGTTAAATGATGCAAATAAGGTGTGTCGCTTACTACAGGCTCGTCGTGTTGTTTCATGAATGGTCACTAGGCCATTGAGCTCGATCCCTTGTCCCCACGGGGCTATGAGAGGAAGTATGAAGCCTTACAGACGGCTGGGCACTATGAAAGTGCAGTGGAGGTGTTCGAAACGATGCTGATGAAGATGGCACAGTCATCAGATCCGGAAATCCGCGGTGAGGGTGTCGACATCGCCAACTTTACATGCTAATCGTGTCTTCTAGTGCTTGATCGTCAATACGTACATCCGGCAAAGACGAGATCAGTCATCCGCGGGGCTATTCAGGATGCCATACGTGACTCTCCACGTGTTCTGATTAATACCGTCTCTGGCCGCCTTGTTGACAAATCAGAACAGGCCATGGCATTCGAATTGCTCCCCGTCTTTAACAAGTTAATCTCTTCTATGACGACTGGCATTGACCACGCTCGCATTGAACGGGATGTGACGGAGTATTATCGTTATGCCATGTTCTCGCACAAGTGGGAAGACAACGAACCTCTATATGAGAAAGTCACACGTACCACGGTGCATGAACTCGAGGAATCTCCGACAAATGACAAGCTTCGCATGTTTTGCAAGATGGCACGGAATGATGGACTGTACTGGGCATGGAGTGATACCTGCTGTATCAATAAAGCAGATCACTTCGTGCTCCAAGAAGCCCTCGTCTCCATGTTCAGGTGGTACCAGGGTTCCACCCAGACGCTCGTCTTACTGCGTGATGTTCGCTCTCCTTCAAGACGCGGTGACCTCGTGAAGAGCATCTGGAATTCGCGGGTCTGGACATTCCAGGAGTACCACGCGTCGAAAGTAGTCCGGTTCTTCAACGAAGACTGGACGCTCTACTTGGACCTCGATATTCCCAACCACAAGGAATCACGTGAGATAGTCGCAGAGATGGAGGAAGCAGCGGGCGTTTCGACACGAGCGTTGATGGTACTCCAGCCCGGGTTAGATGACATACGGCAAAAACTGTGTCTCGCTTCGAGGCGAGAAACGACCCTGTTAGAGGACGAGGCTTATTCGCTGTTTGGAATATTTTCAATCTCCTTGCCGGTTGTGTACGGCGAAGGAAACCAAGCACTTGGGCGACTTTTATCCCAGCTCCTCACAAGTTCAGGAGATACGAGCATCCTTGCCTGGACAGGGAAGGCTGGAAGCTTCAATAGCAGTCTCCCAGCACGCATCGGCGTGTTCAGCCAGTCGCTTGCGACGTACGTTCCGCTAGCCATCACAGATAGCAAAATAGAGGTAGTCATCGCTAGATTGGGCAACGCGTCGGTCAATCTCAACTCGGTAACCAAATTCTATGACCGACTCGATCAACTTCGAGTTCCGTCGTTTTCGGGAAAGCGTATGACGCTCCCATGCATCGCTTTCAAACTGGGCCATCTATCGGTCTCTCGTAGCGGGTCGGAGCAAGTATTCCTCACAGAGACGGCTGCACTTGGGACGGTGAAAATCAGAACAACAGAGGATCTCTCTCGACACAATCTTCTCTATCTCATTCACCCATGGATCGACTTTCTCCTTGATCGACAACCCGTTGGAAGTGTATTTGATGCAATACAGGAGGACTCGGAGAATTCAGATGAACAGTCTTCGAGAGTTGGCGAGCTCCCTTTGCTTCCTGGTCATTCCAGTTCCCCCTTCACAGCAGCTCCATCTCGGACTGCGCAGCTTGCTTCCAAGTTTGGACTGTCGTTTGGTGGGCGGGCCATCACACGGGATCGAGAAGGAGCACCTCCTCGGCCACCTTCGTCTCTCTCGCCAACCGAAAGGCAGACGCGCGCCTTCAGAGTCCTTGCTCGATTGAGACAACCGTTCAGTGCGCTGTTACTCACGCCAAGCCAAAATGTGGCAGCATTCAGGAGGGTCGCTACCGAAAGTTTGATCACTGTTCAGGTGGAGGAGATCACGCCAGCAGTGTTGAATAAGCTGATAGAGGGTGTGTCTGTACTGGACGTGCTTTGACAACGTCTTTTACATAGGTTTGTGATCTTTCGAGGTGCATTTGTTTTCCTCGCACCGCAGATTTTGTACTAGTTAGTATGTTCATGAGGTCGCAAGTCTGGGATATCTCCTTCCTGCAGGAACAGGAATGGGTTGTCCATCCAAACTGTGGCCACTGGCAGACCGTGTATGCCACTGAATTCGTGCTAAGTACATCCTTTAATATTATGAATGCTCGTTGAGCAATTCGAAATCGCTTGGTACCTCATATTTCGCAACAGCGACGTGGATTGGAGGTTAGTGGTAGTAAGTACTGTATGCGCGCGGTGCGGTGCCCATGGCGTCGTCAGACGAAGCCGAAGACGACGATCCACATCCTCACGTCTCGTTGGTGGACGAGAACGATGACAGCGACAGTAATAGCGAGCACGATGGGTTCATCTCCCTTGGTACTGAACCCCAAAAACGCGACGAGGACCTCCAAATCGACCTCGACGAAAATACGATTGCTACCCTCGACCCGCAGGTCATCGAATACGCCAAGGCCGTGCCGCAGCGGGAAAAGCCTGCACACCTCAAACAGACGAGGTGATTGGCTGTGGTCAATCTAGACTGGGACTACGTTCGTGCCATACACTTGTACAAATTTTTCATCGTTCGTGTCTCCCACTCCACTCATCTCCACTTCACGCGAAGAATAACAGCACGTCAACTAGCCACAGTGGGGTCAACGTTGCCGGAGGAAATCTACTCAGCGTCCGTGTCTACCCAAGTGATTTTGGGAAAAAGCGGATGGCCAAGGAAGTAAAAGAAGGTCCCAACAGCCAACTCTTCAAAAATAAGAAGATAAAGAAGCAGAGAACGAGGAGATTTTTGAGTCCATTTGTTCCATTTCGACGTCCTCGTCGAGCGTCGACTCCACGTTTATGTCATCTTCATGACTTAAGTGAACGACACCTCCCCCCTGTTTCTCTCGGAGAATTTGCTTTTGTCAGCTTCTTGAGAATTGCGAGGCATGATTTAGAGGGTTTCTGCATCCACTGGCATCGCTTCATCTCTCATCTCGTCGTCTTCGATCTCGCCAACACTTTCACGGCCGTCCCAATTCTCCTTGTCTCTGAACATCTGATCCAACATTGCGAGCGCAACGTTCGTTTCGTAACGTACACCCATCAAATCCATGGGTTCGTGTGCTCATGAAGACCCTGCAACAGCAGCATTGGACAACTGTGGGGTGGAACGCACAGGACTCTGAAGCATGTGACGAAGAGGCGTAGAGAGGACGTCGCTACCACCGCCGTCTGTGTCCGTTTCCTGACCATCTTCCATGTCCCGTTCCAGCAAGTCAGAGGACCCATGGACATCTTGCGGCACGGATAACGGCAAGGGAACGGTGTCCAAAAACACGCCTTTGAGATATACAGAGTCCCATTTTGCTGGGTCGATGAGGCGTCGACGTGCTCGCACGGGCGGCGCCTTGATTCTCTTCTTCGCCTTTCCGTTCGTGCTACTGACTTTGAGTTGGCCATGCACGGTTCTCAGGTCTCGTTCGCATGGGGTGGACGACGCGCCCAGAAGTCGGGCGACGACTCATCCTGGGGTGAACGCGACGTTAGCGGGAGGGTGGACGAGAGATAACCGTGGTTACGAGCACGGGTGCGTTTCTGTCGGACAAGTGGAGGTGGCCGGGCGTTGAGCTGGGAAAGTCTGCAGCGTCGCGTCGTTGAGGCACGCCAGAAAAAGTGGGATTAGCGCTCACCGTTGTCGAAAGTTGGGTTTCGCTTCATCGATGCGAAGTTTAGTGGTTCTCCAGGTCGACCCGTTGAGCACGTTGAAAACCTGGTTTAGACAGACGTGTAAGAATCTTGGGCAAGAAAAGAGGCATGAGACGCACACTTTGCCGGGTTCTTTGCACTGATGTCCATGGTCACGAACGCGAATTTGCGTGGGTCACCGAGCTCGTCGCGCGCACCAAAGCCATCCATTGTCTTCACGACTCCGAACGACTCCGAACGATGGTCAAGGTCGGGTCGGGTTATCGAAGGCGTGAGCCCATAAATATGAAGCCGTTTGGTGAGCAACGGCCCAGACATTGTGGTAGTGGAAAGAGAAGAGTTGGCTGAGTACGAAATGATCATCCACTGGCACTTTCTACAAACCACCATCATGTCGATGCCCCTCTCGCTCGATGAAGAAGTCCGGTTGTACGCTACCAACGCAGAACGAGAAAAGTACTCTCTGTTAGCGACGCTGTTCGGTATAATCGTCGCCTTGGACTACCTCGAACGAGCGTATGTCCGCGATGCGCTCACAGCCGCCGAGTGAGTGCTTCTTGTCAGTTTCGCAGTGCGAGCCTGGGCTCAAAGGCACTCGTGAGGGAGATATTCACCGGCCTGTACGAGGCTGCTGTCTCAGTACATGACGATGCTCAAACTCGTCAAGGACTCGGTGCCGTCGATCGAGCAGTTCATGACACGATACCGGGTAGGTAGACTTTGATCTAGTGCGATCCAATTGGCGACACAGAATCTCTTACAGATGGACGCTCCAGCTGCATTACATCGCATTAAAGTAGGCGTGCCAGCGACAGTAGAACATTCGAGCGAAGCTGGTCCAGAGACCGGCAAGTGGATCGCTGAGACGACACAGGTGTGTAGCACATCAAACACAGCCTTATCGACACGATCCCTTGTAGAATTTTATCACGTTTATGGACGCCTTGAAGTTGCGTCTTCGGGCCAAAGACCAGCTACACCCCATCTTGCAAGAGCTTGTCACTGGGTATGCCAGGTTCAAAGGTAGTAAGGACTGGGAAGGAAGAAGTCGAATGGTTAGCTGGTGCGCCATTCAAGTCTGGTCCATCTTCATCGTACGACGTTCTAGCAGGTTGATCACCCTCAACAGCATGAAAGCTTCAGAGGAGATCACAGAAGACCAATCACGACAGGTTAGCCACTGTGTGCCATCTCGCAGCCTCGCTTGCCAAACCCCACTTCTCGCAGCTTCTATTCGACGTCGATCATGCATATTCCGAGTTCTTCCGCAGTTTGAGTGGCGCAAAGGGCGACTGGACGTGATGCCAGGACAGTGTATTCGGACAGCTACACGATCCGTGTTCTAGGGTGTGCTCCCTTCATTTAAGACATCGATGTGCGCAGCGGCATGTACACGGCAGTCGGGTCCGCGCGTTCTGGAACCCAGAGAGTGAGCTGCGAGGAGACGGAATGTCGAATGGAGGCAGGGCGTGCATCAACTGAAATGCTGCCCTCTAGAACTCTCTCCTCGTCGCTGTTGACCGGACGCTTTCTGTTCCTAAACTAAGTTTGTTGATCTACACGGAGCCTGGTGTGAGGGTACAACTTCCGTTTGTCAGTCTTTTTACAAAACATTTCAATCCAATCAAGCCGGAGTGTCTCGCACCCTGCATAGACCGTGAACGAGTGCGTCGTCTTTCTCGGATTCGTGGTTGCAAGTCCCCTTTTGCCTTCTTCACTTACCCCCAGACATACGGTACGTCGGACATGCCACTCCAGCAACTCGTTGAGTTTACATCATTTACCTATGTGCGTAGATCTTCCGCTTAATCCTTACTGATGTACCGCACAATGGGGGATCTGTTGTAGAATATGGTCCAGCAGCTGACGATGCGTGAATCGAGTGATGCTTTTGCGCGTTCACCTGAAGATACCCCCGAATCCATCCTTGATAGATGGGAAAGGGACAAGTCTACGCTGAAACTCGAGCGGAAGACAGCGTGGCCCCAAAGCAGGAAATGGAAAGTCGAAGCTGGGGGTACCTGAAACAGACTCGGAGGGTATTCACTGAGGAAGAGAGAACGCGAATGGCAAGAGATCGAATTGTGGGGGTCGTCTACACTGAGAGCCCGTCCTTATATCTAGGATGGGCATAGGGTATGGAGTATATCGGAGCAGATGGAATATGATTGAACGTAATTGGGGAACGGATAAGG
Source organism: Xanthoconium separans (assembly GCA_038089695.1). Classification (NCBI taxonomy): domain Eukaryota; kingdom Fungi; phylum Basidiomycota; class Agaricomycetes; order Boletales; family Boletaceae; genus Xanthoconium; species Xanthoconium separans. The sequence continues at coordinate 29,858 of JBBPLG010000167.1, read as the reverse complement.
AGATGGAACGTGAAGGTGATCGGGAGTCTCGGATGTCGTCGAGGTCACCGTCAGACCGCACTCCGAATTTCGGATCCGGCGACATTTTCCTTGCGGTTCCTGGAATACTGATTGCGCGATACTGAAGAGCCTCGGGCTCAAAGTGGCGTGAACGGAAAGAGATCCCTCTGGCCCGGCTACACATCGCGAAATGGACGGAACGAAGGTCGTGACCGCGCTACAATAGATTGATTCGCACTGGAAACATCGTGGTCCAAGATGATACAACTCAAGGTTGAGTTGCCCATGTATACCATGCCAATGATGCTCCTCCCCACTTCAGACATGCGTATTGTTCCAAAGCGATCGCACCACAAAATCGGACGGATCAGGATTCCCTACCGACGATAACTTGGCGTTTTGAATGAATCGCACTGTCCGCGCGTCAAGTTGATCATGGTCAGATTCAGATTCGGATTCATGATGGATCGCCCAAACGTAGCGCGCGTCGCTCACCTGTTCGGTCGATCCCAGGCACGAGGTAGAACCCGTTGAACGGGTTGCCCGTCGCCGTGTCGACAAAGTAGCCCACGGTGCCGTACGGATGGTCGAGCCACGTCCACGCCCCAACGCCACCTCTGGCCGAGAGCGTGAATGTGTAGTTGTCGCCCGCGCTCACGACGGTCTCGGGGTCGACGAGGCTGGCATATGCGAGCGAGACGGGGGTGAACTACTGAGTATCATTTGAGGACGGTGATCACAAGTGCAAAGATAAACGTCGGACACGCACGTACGACTCGTTCGTCACCGTCTCGTCGTCGGCTTGAGCAGTGAGATTCATCAAGAGCCACACATCAGATGCGTTGTAGCCAGCAGGGAGAATCGTCGCCAACCCAGTCCCCTCGTAGATGAGCGAGTTATTTAGTGCCGGGGCCGAGAACGACGTCGTCGAGGTGTTCAACACGCGCCCGTGCCAATCATACCAGGTCAACTGAGCCATTCCATCCACGCTCTCCCATCTGTCCGACGTCGCGAGCACCGTCAGCGTCTCGTTGTCGGGCATCCAGAACGGCTGTATGATCACCGGCGCATACACGCTCGCCATTCCATAATTCAGTACTTTCCACCTGCCCGAGTACTCGATCGCAGACCAACTGACGCCCTGCCAAATGTCGTTGAGCTGCCAGACGAGGCTGCCAAGGTTGTTCTCGCCCATCCCAGCGCCGCGTCTGTACCAGGCAATCTCGGCGACCATGTTCATAGATTGAAAAACCTGCGTGCTCCAGCACCATTGCGCAAAGGTTTGGTTGGCATCTGACGTGCCTGGTGTTGGAAGCCAGAGCTCGACAGCACTCGTCATCTGGTATTGGCCTTGCGGCGCGTTGGGGTTTGGCCAGGCAAGGCTGCCAGCTGAAGGATGATGGTCGCGGGACATGACGACCGTGGAATTGAACGCAAAGTCTTCAGGGTTCTCGAGGACCTCTTGCCAAGTGTAAAACGAGGGCATGGAGTGGAAGCTACAATGAACGCCTTGAACGAGCGGCTTCTACAGAACTGAGTGAATTGGTCAGCTTACCCGAATTCGTTCACAAACCTAGTAGGATTGTGAGATGAGATACGACACTCGATACAAGACGCAACAAGAGACTCGCCGCGATACTGGGTATGTGCTCAAGTTGAACGCTTGGGTCGCGTCATAGTTGTATCGCTCTAAAGAGTGTTGGACAAGTCAGCCGGGATGCAAAACATGAGACCATACCAGAGTTTCCGTATATATATCCCGGTGTACCATTCGCGAACCGCAACACATAAGGATCAAGACTCAAGACACCGTGCGTAGTGGAGCAGTCAGTATAAGGCACCTGTGGGTGCACACTCAACCTTGACTCTAAGAAAATAGATGGCAATCAGACGCACAGAGTTTGTTTCAGAGACGACGAGGTCATGCAAGTATTCCTAGAACAAGTAGACAAACTGGAAACAGACTGAGGAACGCCGTTCAAGCATGGATACGATGTCGTCTCCTTACCTCGTCGAGATAATGGGTACCGTTCGTCAACGATGTGTTCGCGTTCATGACAATCCCTTCAACCTCATTCCCACCAGCCCATTGTACATTGCTCGGGTGTCTATTCACTCGTCGAACATTCTGTCTGACCTCAGGTTCGACCGATTCGAGAAGGAAGGAATTGATGGGATAGAGGGTATCAGAAAAGATGAGCTCGGACCAAGCGAGGATGCCAAGTTCGTCGCAGAGCGAATAGAAATCATAGAGACCACCATCCGTCGCTGCATCCGACGGCTGGTAGATACCACCTCCCCAAATACGAAGCTGTGGTCGTCGACCCCATCAACTTGGACATCGAACATGTTACGCTCGGAGGGCACGTACCATGTTCTGACCGCTTTGGACAGCGCTCTCCAGGACCCAACGAACTACATTTGGATCGATGCGCGCGTAAAACGGATCAAAAGGGATGATGTTTGTTCCCTTGCTATAGAACGCCTTCCCGTTAATTTCAAAGTGCCATTTGTCGCCCGGCGTAATACCCCGCGAGACAATCTCCTCTTCGGAATAAGCAGTTTGCATCAACTGTATGGTACGGAACCCAGTAGTGATCGTCTGAGTAATAGATTCATCGCTGGCGCCTGTGCCCTGCCCACTTCCCAACATGTTCAGGGTGACGGTCAAGTTGTACAGCTTGGGCATGCCGAGATTGAATGGATACCATCGCTGAGGAGTTCCATCAGGAATAGACCAGTGCGCGTTCACGTAAGTCGTCGTGTCCGTTCCGACTGGAATCGACCCCAGCGCCAGGGGCTGCGACGTGATGCCAAGCTCGGGGATGGACAACGTTACGGTCGGGCTCCTGTATGCCTTGACGGAGCGAACACCAAATGTGACATTGACGACCCAGTCTGTAGATTGGTCGATGAAGGAAACGTTTTGGCCGTACTTGTAAATGTCGACCGAAGTTTCGTCCAAAAGGACCGCGCCGCTGACGCGGGGATATGTGGGGTCGTCGGGCGAACCGAACGGATTGGCAGATTCAGACAGCGTGACGAGGTACCCGGGCTTGTACACGCCGCTGGGAACGAACGCAGGACCCTAGAAAAGCTATTAGCTCAGTCATGCCGAGATGTTACCCAGTTCACCCAATCCCATCCAAAATCGTCATCAATCTTGCGAATCCATTGACGAACATTGGGGTATTCATACTGGGGGGAATTTCAGATAAGCACGTGTCGTGTCGTATTGGAAACGTTCAGGCACCTACATTATCGCTGGTGGTCACGTCTGCTGTATCGGGGAATGTTTCCGCATCTGGTCTTGCCGTGACATTCAAACCATAATACCAAGCGCTTTCAAGGGCGATCGTCAAATTCTTATCGCCACCGATGGGTGACTCGAGGTAACCGGACACGTCGTAGGTATACCTTCGGAACTGGTTGTCGACCCAAGCAACTGGGTGGCCAGCAACAGTCTAGGCATATACGGATCAGCTCGCAACAAGGCAGATCATCGAGATACCACAAACTATATTCGCAATTGTGTCGATACCGTAGAACACGAGGAGCGTCCTCTCTGATCCGGTGCCCTCATAGAAGTGCGCGAAAGGGGTCAAGTCCGCCGTGTAGGTCCAGTTGTCATTCACGACCCATCGTTCTGTATATTCTGTATTCGGATTAGCGTCAGGTACTATCTTGGATGACCCTCGACCTGACCGTTAATACCCAAGAGAGGGTCATCGATGACACCTGCCTTGAAAAGGTCAATGTGAGCCTGCGAAGGTAAAGAGCCTGGGACAATAATAGAGCCGCTCTCGTTCTGAAGGCACCAATTCAAATTAGATAGACTGAAAACTTGAGCGCGAGCCAGTAATGGAAAGAAACAGGACACGATAAGATACTTGGCTATACGGCGCATCACGATAATGATGTCCACGCCCCGAGTCGAAAGTTAGAGAGCCGTGGAAAGGTCGCTCAATACGGTTTTATATGCGACGAACGGACCTCGTGGATGAAACGGTCATGAAACACTTGCACCTTCTTTGAGCAGCTGACTATTGAATAGAAGGAGAATTACTGCGATGTGCAAGGATCCGTTGTTTCGAAGCATGGGAGCCTGGGAATGATGCTGAACCGAGAAGTGGCACTGGGGTATCTGACGCGGCGCCGGTACTCTGCGGGCCCGTCATCATCATCTGACCAGATGGTAAGGGTTCAGACGCTTTTTAGGTGGAACTACCCTGGTGAGATGAAGATGCTAATCGCTGCGAGATTCTCACGGAATAAGATACTGGTCATGCGATTCTCAGGGAATCTCCATCCTTAAATTCATTACGTCTCGCATCTTTGACCGTTGTGGGGGACTCACGTGAGTATTTAAATGCCCAGGAGATTCGCTGATAAGATACACACCATGTTTGGTGTTCCAACTTGAATAGATCGTAGTCTCCCACCGACTATGTCCGAACCAAGGTCATCGGGCAGAAGCGGGAGAAATTCGGCGAATTACGCCTTCGTTATCATTCGTCCGGTCAAAGCCCCTGTCGGGCCTGGGAGCAATCCCGGAGCGTTTTCTTGAAGTTTGTCGACGGCAACATTTTTTTGCGAGCGGATTTGCATAAGGGCTGACTGAACTTGCCTCACTACACTCTTTATGCAGGGTGAACAACCTCGATCGAACAGCATATGACGTAAAAGTACACCGTTTTCGAGTCCCTTTCTGCAAACGATGCGTACCCTCCTAGAGCTTGAGTCTGCTCGGAACGATCTCGACCCAGTATCTACACCCATGATCAGCTCATACCGAGCTTGATCACACTAAAACACTCACCCGTCTGGATCCAAGATGAACGCAATGTGCTTCATCTTACCATCAGTGAGGCGCTTCTTGAAAGGCACACCCAGCTTCTCAAAACGTGCACAAGCCCCCTCGATGTCGTCGACCGTGATGGCAATGTGACCGAAGCCCCTGCCAGGGTCCGTGTTACCGCTCGCATATCCCTGGAAGTTGGCATCGGACTCGGTCCCGTGGTTGTGCGTAAGCTCGAGGACACCTAGATGACAGAGCGTAGGTGCATATAAGCATGTCTGAATGCCGGTGAAAGTTTGCGCATACCTTCGCGGTTGAATCTAGCCTTTGCCTTCTCTTCCTTGGTGAAGCCACTTTGATCGTACCCAAGGAAGTAGAGGGTAAAATCGCCCATGTTCTGCTCTGAAGGGGAAATAGAACTCAAGTTTGCTAGTCACCTTCATCGCGACCACCCACCATCAAGGAGATCCATGCCAAGAGTCTAGAGGATGTCGTATTTAGAAGGGGTCAGGGAGACGGGCTTAGAGGTACTCACGTCCAGGTAGAACGACAAGGACTTCTTCGGGTCCTTGATACGAATCATGGTGTGGTTAAACTGCACAAGCACGGATACCCCTATGAACTGTTTTGCGATCATGGCGATCCTTGTTGCTCACCTTGAAGCTGGCGGTCTCCGCTGTGCGTGGCATGCTGGCCGGTACTGTGATGCAGAGACTGAAGCGTTGTGAGGAAAGGTAAGCCCGTCCTGAGAGGTTGAGATACCTCGCACCTTGTCTCGTGACATCGGCCCGGAGTCTTCCGCAGTTCATTGCTTGCCAGTCACAGTCACCCGATTCAAAAGTAGACGGGCATCGTGATCATGCATCATGCTGACGGGGAAACCTTAACAGTGAAGGTCGTTTTCGGCCTGCCCCGTCCCGGTGCGCTTCTGGGTGTCGACATGGTTGAGTTCAAGCAGGGCATGTTCTACCTCTGACCGCTTGAGAACGCGTGCTTTGGGATCATTCAGGTGGTTGTCGTTCTTTCACGTCACGTCTAAAGCTGGTCGCTGGGCGCTTCCAAAAGCTGACCAAAACGGGGTGCACGTGGCCGCTTGACTAAAGACAGCCAATAGCGCCACTGCCCGGAGCACAGTGAGCAGCGTTTACTTTGTGCTACTGTTGCATGATGCAATCTCTCCACTGGTTTCATTTCATTCCAGCACAAAGGCAACTCGTCAGAGGAAGGCCTGGCATGGAAGACGTTTTTCATGAGAGTGGCGTCAGGGGTTGACGTTCGTCGGGCTAGTTTGTTGCATGTCCAACCACTTGAAGCTGACTCGGAATACTTCTTTCAGTAACTTCTTTCTCCTGCATATGCTTCTCCATTTGGCTGAGGGAACTTCGCGCGTACTTCTCTGCTGAACTGCTATTCATGGCTATGCTACACCGTCGGAGTCTTGACAAAAAGAAAGTAAGTACATACAATAAGTAGGGCTTATTCTGGGTCAGACGAAACCCCGAAACTTGCATAGAAAGGGCCCACCCATTCACCTGGATTCTTCATCGCTTCAGAGGTGCAAACGCGTCCTCTCAATCATGTTCGCAGGTCTCACCACTGTGCTCACTGTGCTGGTTGTTGTTGCAGTGTCGATGTCCTTGTAAGCGAGTCGTGATGTTGAGCGCTGCTGAGCCACGTTGACTTTTGTGTCAGAGCGTGATTAACCTTGACTGTAGCCCAAGCCCAAACAGAGGTGTTGTCTCGGGCCACAAAGACTGTGCAAGTGTTGGTAAAGAACTTCGATGTTGTGTCGCACCTGTCGTGAGTCCAAATCTATCGCCATGAGATTGTCTGATTCCATGAAAGACTGACCAAGCTGCACTATGCGCGTCACCACCTCGGAGTTGAATTTTCCTGCAGGATTGATGTGAAAGGTCATGGATTCGTCATGTTTTCTAGTTTCTTTGGATCCTTTGCGGCCCGACCAGCTGCTCTAAGTGGCGAGTCTGAAGCTCTTGGTGCATATGCAATTGATCGAGACTCTGGTGGTACCCGTCAAGATACCAAGAATAACACCTGAGTGCATCGTTGCTCTCATTAGTGTCTATCTGTTGAGTCTATTCCGCTTTGCCTGCGTACGCCAAGTCTCGATGTAACGCTGCGCTGTATAAGGATATCCTGTCGACGCGTCCGTTGATGACAAGGGTCCAAGTTACGGCAAGACGCGGATCGCGAATTTAATCTCCGCATCAAAAACGCGTTTACCTTGCTAGCACGTGACCGCATATACTCCTGCCAATCTACTTCCATGGACAGTCTTACCGAAGAGCTGGGTTGGCTGCATCAGCCAGCCAAGTTTGCGGTATCATCCCCATTCTCACCTTTTTATCCACAAGCGGAGGAATTCGAATACGACCTCGAAAGCATGGATATTCATATACGCGAGACTTACTTTGCAACATCTGCGGAACGCGGACGCTGGTTGAGCAGCCCTATCGCGCCGCGCGTACGGTCCCAGGCGATACCGCCTATGCGCGGGCACTCGTCACCTATCAAAACGCTAGTAGACTCGTCCCCCCTGAGGGAACGCTCTCGCAGGCACCCAATGAGTCGGTCTACCGAAGACCGGATCATAACCTCGTCGTCGGAAGATTGCGACGAGGACGTACGCTGTCTATCCCCACTCCCGCCTTCCTCTCCCTTGTCATCGCCCATGTCCGACCTTTCCTTTCTCGGTGATTCTGTCGTCGATCCTCATTCAAATGTACGACTTCCTTTAGGCTTGACTCCACGCCTTCCTGCTCACTCTGCTCTCCATTAATAGTCGAATGATTGCCAATCCCTTATCGGCACCCCGGAGCTGAGCATTTCATCCACATCCCCTGTCGAACCCATTCGCAGACCAACTTCGGTATATGCCCCCTGCCATTCACCTAGTCCCATCATTTCTCGCCACATTAGCCCCTGCTCACCCAGGCCAATTGACATTCCACGAAATGCCACCAGTTTTGAGCTGGACGAGCTTCTCTCGCCTTTATCTCAGTTTGACTTGGACCTCCCAGAAGCGGAGCCACCAAAGTTGCCTTTATCGGACACGGTAAATAAACCTTACCCCGGGCAACACACGGGTCCTCGCGTTGCCGTAGACCTCGTCCAGAGTCAAGATGGACCATCCACCCAAACTCTGCCGATGAACTCTGATTGTGAGCGTTTCGATACTCCGCAGGATACTGTTGGCGGGTCACGCCCCAACAAGAAAACCAAGAAATGCAGGCATTCTGCGGTCGACGATCCGGGAGTACGGCGGACGAGGAAACGTATCGTCCCTCACCCATACTCTGACACGAAGAGAAAGAGAGAACCAGAGCGTCGTTTGCCCAATCATTCGGAGCTTCCGAACAAGAAATTCATACCGTCGTCAGGCAGAGAGGGTCGCGAGAAATCTCCCACCAGGCGCGTCAAGCGGATCTCCCCATCCCCATCGCGCTCAGTTCTCGAGGACTGTTATTCAGAGGCATCGAAAGCTGGACCCACGACACAATCTGCAGCGGATTCAGTCAACGACGAGTTCCATGTATCCTTGACAGGGATGGTGATTGAAGCGCTTGCCACATCGCGTGCGACATCTATGGATGCATCAGCACTGTATCTCGTTCTCGTACGAGCACATCCTCATCTCGCAGCCGAGCGGTCAAAAGGGGAGTTTTTGATGGAAATCGCGGAGGTGTTGGAAGCGGGACGAGCTCGATGTGGGATGTTTGAGAAGGTGGATGGCAGTGGCAAAGGCTCGCGACACAAGGCGCTCGAAAGCCGATGGTTCTATGTCCCAGAACGAGACGACGATCAGGAGCGGGCGTCGTTGATCAGCGCCATCATGCCACGGCAGAAGAGAAATGAGACGAAGAAGTACAAGCAATATTATTACCGGCCGCTGGGTAAGATATCCAGATGGGATCCGGAGGATGCGCCGTAGTTTGTTATTTTGTTATTGCTATGTTGGGGGGTGGTATCGAGGCAACTTTTGAACGTAGTACACGATGTACATTACGTGTCTCTGAGTCAAAAAAAACGGTCCTGGTTTCCAACCACGACTCGATCAACCTGTCTGTTTTTTTTTTTTTCTGCTTCCTTGCCTCCTTTGACTCGTCGGCAGTCGCTTTGTTACTGGTCAAAGCGTCATTTTTTTTTAAATCTTATAAAAGACCCGCCATCCAACAGTTGCACACAGGAACCACAACTTTACCCACATACCTTCTTCCTCGACGTCCAAGTAACAATGCAGGCACCTCAAGACTCGATGAACACCGACGACACCATAGACGAACAAACCCAACAAGCAACCCAGTCGACCCAGCCTGAGTACTCCGGCTCACAAACCACCGGGGATGCCAACGCCCACCTCTGGGGGTTCCTCCAACCGTGTAGCACCCTGCTAAGACGCCTCGATCTCTTCAAAGTCCAGCCCACCGTCCGCGTCGGCCGCCACCCTGATAGCGAGATCATCCTCCCCGGGGTCAGAGTGAGTGCGTACATGTCTCGTTACGCGTCGTTTCCGCGCAGAATTGACGCGTTTACGCCAGGCAGTCGCCACTGCCGTATCATATGGGACGGCAAGGAAGACGACAAGTCCGCCGTGATTGTGGCAGACTATTCCTCAAACGGCACCTTTGTACGCTTTGACGCGTCTCTCTCGTCCTCGTGACGCGTGCCACTTACGGACTGTCTTCTTCTCAGATCAACGGCATCAAAATTGGCAAGGATAAGACTGCCATTCTCAAAGAGGGTAACGAGATTGCCTTTGGGACCACCACACCCCAACCTGGGAGTGTCGAGGATTACCGTATGTCGTTGTTTGCGCCCTTGTCGCGTGCGTTTGACCGGGTCGTCCTCCGTTGGCTTAGGCTTCATCTATAGGCACACCGCTGGGGGACCACCCCAGGGTGGCGTACACGCGTTCTATGACATCAGCCACGAACTCGGCAAAGGCTCGTTCGCCACAGTGATGAAGGCCATCTCGCGCTCCACAGGCCAGTGGTTTGCCATCAAAATGATCCTAGAAAGCAAGGTCCGGCGGGTCACCGCGAACGACAACAACAAATCAGACAATGACAAGGCGGCAGAGAACGCGTTCATGCGCGAGATTGCCATCCTCGAGGATTTGGACCACCCGAACATTTGTAAACTCAAGGAGGTGTTTAGAGATCATGGCAGCATCGGTAAGATCTTTTTTTTTCTGACCCTCGTCGGGTACATGTCTCACTGGTGCTCCCTTAGATCTCGTCCTCGAGTTTGTCGACGGGGGTGATCTTTTGGATTATATCTTGAAGACGAATGGGATCGGTGAGTTTTGCTTTTGCTTTCGATTTTACGTAGTCTGAGCTATCAATTGTAGGCGAAGACATGGCAATTCATATCACCAGACAAATTTGCGACGCCCTGGCGGTACGCTTCTTGTTTCATTTGGTTGCTACGCCTGATCTTCCTTGGCACAGTATATTCATGGCAAGGGCATCGCTCACCGGGACTTGAAACCAGAGGTCTGGTCAATGTCAGAACCCGTCTTGGTTTTTCACTCATGCATCCTGTTGGTGTAGAACGTGCTCTTGACTTCTGACGACCCCCCTATGGTCAAAGTTGCAGATTTTGGTCTTGCAAAAGTTGTGGACAGCTATACATTTTTGAAGGTTTGTTGTGTGGTTCTCTGCACCGAGTCGATGTTGACTTGATCGCTATCCAACAGACTATGTGCGGTACCCCCAGCTACCTCGCTCCGGAAGTTGTCATGCAATCAGATGGGCAACCAGGCTACAGTCACTTGGTGGATAGCTGGAGCGTCGGCGTCATCGTGTTCTCCATGTAAGCCGCGGCCTTCCTTCCCATTCAACGTCGTTTTGAATCCTTGGTTCGACAGGTTGACAAGTTCGAGCCCATTTATTGAGGATGACACGCAGCGTGACATGAAGGTCCGTATCGCGCAGCGCACGATCGACTGGAGTTCTCTCGACAACTTTAACGTTTCCGAGCTCGGTGAGTGCAAGCAAGCACTTGTTATTCATTAGCACTGATTATTTGTCAACACAGCAAAAGATTTCATCCGAGGTCTTCTTGAATTCGATCCTGCTCGTCGTATGTCTCTCTCCCAGGCTCGCCACCATGCCTGGCTCAAGCAGCCTTGCAACGCCGCCTCGGAGGGCAGTAACAGCCCCCGAGACACCCGCGTGGCGTCTTCCTCGCTTTCGTCGTTTCCTGGCTCTTCCTTGACGTCCATTCCCGACGATGAAGATGAGCCTATGGCCGACCCTACGCCCATCGTCGGCGAAGTTTCCATGAACACTGGCCTCCAGCAACTTCAGATCTGTCAAGCCGCGGATCGAAATGGTCCACGTGCACCCATCCAGCGTTGTAGCCAGGTGATTGCCAATGCTGCTGAGAACAACATCGAACTTCCCGAACCTTCTTGGGCAATTGTGGATGTGGCAGGTGCGGCCCCTGCCCGTGCTGGTAAGCGTAAGCTAAACGAGCACGATCCGCAGGCCCTCAGTGCCGTAATGGAGGAAGGGGAAAACATTACGCCGCAGAGCGGTGGAGCACGAAAAAGGGGGAAGCAGGCGGCGTCCAGCGACACGGAAGATTTGGCGACGGGTGGTGATGTGCCTGCACCTGCGCCACCCAAACGTGGTGGAGGTGGTGGGAGAGGGCGTGGACGTGGACGTGGTGTTGCACAAGTAAAAGCGCGATTGCAAGAGGCGGCTGCTGGAATGGTCGTAGAGGAAGAGCATATGGACGACGCGACGGAGCCCCCTCGACCCCGACGCTCTTCACGTACGTCGCCTAACAAGGGCCGCAAGGCTTGACCACCCACATATCCGCCGTTTTCGCTTTCACGTTTCCGTTTTCTCTTATCCTAATCTATCTCCATCTTTCCGAATCCCGCACGAGGTACAGTGTCTAAGTAAAACCTGCTCCCCCATCTCACTTGCCTTGCTTTCCGCATCGTCTCTTGCTTTGTATTGATCTCACACATACGTTGGTTTTAAGATCTCCCCGCTCCCATTCTGTGGATGACGTACCCCCCTAGTGTTCCCATATACGTGTATTTGTTGTTATATGCAATCGAATGTCTCCCTGTTTGATACGCCACACACACAGCGGCGCGTCGTGATGTTTTGGAAAGACAGCAAGGTTGTCGAGAAGAAGCCATCAATGACATACAACGTGTTGCGTTCCCGTTGTTTTTCTTGCCCGTGGAACAATAACATTTTTGAATTTGATGCGCCACTGCCCTTTCAAGTTTGATCGAGGCAAGTGGCGTTTCGGGATGTGACGGATTCCAGTGGCTGTCTCGTTTTTTGTCCCGTGCGTTTTTGCGATCGAGAGAGAGTATATACTGTGTGAGCAAAGCAGTCAATTTAAATTTAAATGTCAAGTCGAAGCGTTGCCAATGTGGAACGAGACGGTCGTCTCGGGTCTGCAGTGATCGCGCCATCCCATTCTTGTTTTGTCTTGTCTTGTATTCTTGATCAGTTGACTTGGTTGACATTGAGCTGTCCATGTCCACACAACGACTTTTAACGAGGTGTTCAAACAGCAGCTGGCAGGTTTTTGATTTGTACATTGACAAGCAGGTGCCAGTTGGAAGAAAGAAGACTTGTCAAATGGAAAAAAAAAATTATGTAATTAGCTAGGGTACGACACGGAAGGAGGAACCGGGTCTCCGAGACGGAGAGACGAAAAGGATTGCCGTCGCGATACGAATATGATCCTGCGTAGTGTGATCAGTGACGAATCCTACAGCTCGGACGGACGAACGTTCGAACCTCGATCGATCGAGGTGGGCGTGGCAGTGGCAACCTTCGTCAGACGACAAAACAAAAAAAAAAGCGTCTATACACGCAGCTTCGGAAGTTGGCCAGCCTTGGCAACACTTGAACATGCCGGGACCGCCAGAACACAAATGTATGTGCTGCACCGTCCTCCTCGTCGCGTTCTTAGCTCCACGATCGCCGATTCACCCCATGTCAATTGTCAATGCGTGCGTGTTGCGCCCGTCCGCGGTCTCGACGTCGACGTGTTGTAGGTATCCAGGTACGCCCAGGTACAATCCAATGACGATCGTAGTACACGTCGGCCCGCAAGCGTCTGTGGCGCCGTTTGGCTACCCGTCCATGTTCCGGTTCCGAAACCGCCGACGATGACGATGACGATGTCGATCGCATCGATGATTAGATGGGAGGTTGGCGATTGGGGGGGAGAGGGGGACACTGAGGAGTGTTTCGGCCCAAGATCTAAGATGCGTCGTTGTCGTCGTCGTCGACGTGGGTCGTTTTTGCGGACGTCCGTGTTCAAGGGCTGGCGGGATCTTGTCGTATTGAATGTTGGTACGTGGCCCATGGTGGTGGAAGGATGGGGAGACGTGGAGCCCCGAGGCATAGCGCTTCGGGCGTTGGTTTAGGCTATGTATGATGTAGGCACGTCGTCACCCAACGCGTCGAGCCAACATTGAGTCGCATGTATGCAAGTACTCACCCGCGTACGCCGATCCACCGCACATACATGAGCTCAAGCTGCCGCCGACCTCATCGCAAAGTAGAGATCTCGAGACCGAACGTGACCGTGTCGTGATTGACCTAGGATGTCGATGATGAACCCACACCCACACCACAGACGCAGCGACACCGACTCGGACGGTTCTTCTTGTTGTCTTTTCTGCAAATAAAAAACACCTATTCCACACGCAACGAGGTCATGCGTATGATATCGTTCCGGGATCTGGCGAGAAAGAGAGACGTGGACACACGTGCACAGGTGTATCTGTCCGCGGACGTCCGTTGAGGATCGGTCCCAACGAGCGGTAGAGGGGGACATGCCACCTACTGCGATGGCTTCCATGGCAGGTATACACCTCCCGTGGACACGTATATTGATACATGCACGACGGGGGGGCATACTAGTGCCCAAGCGCGCGTGCCTCAGATCTGCCCATTGAGTCCTACGCTCAGACACAGTTGAAGCGAGATAATGGCTTACCCGAGAACAATGCCGACGGTCAGGGAACTTGTGTTTTTGTTTTCAAAGTCCCCGATCGACAATGTGGCCAAGGATCATTCGGGGGGGAAAAGAACTCGAAACGAAACGCACGAGACACGGACCCAAACGCAGTCTCGGTTCCTGAGCGCTGAGATTTTGGTTAACCGCACAGTTCTAGGCTCCAACGAAGCGTCGCATTCACGGCCGCATGAAACCGTGTCCGGGAACGGACGTCCCAGGCGTCCAGGGGGGAGCGCCCAAAAAGTGTGGGGTAAACCAAACCGCCTTTCCCAACTGGAAACTGTTGGGATGGTTTGAACCGCATCAAATGCATGCCCATTTTGCGTTCGCGTGCGACCCGCCGGATCGAAACCCCATGACGGCCGTGGAAGCCAACTCACACGCATCAACGCACGTCCAATCGCCATTCTTTGCCTTTTTCTCCCAAGGATACCAACCCTCCATGACGGGCCATACCTCAAGAGAGAGAAGAAAAAAAAGGGGGGGCGACAACTGACCTGTCTCCCCATCCTCCTGTGACACGCTCACGATAATTTTAAAAGAAGGACCCGTCGATTTAGACGCGTTTACAAGCACCTTGAAACGACGTTCAAAAAAATGACGATCTGTACAGGGGAATGCGTTGTTCCCACTCAGCGTCTTCAAATCATCTGGGCCTTGTCCAAGCAGTCCCGTGACGTCGGGCCCCTGAGAGCACGCTGGAACGTTAGAGGGCTTTTCCTTGAATTAGCACCAACTATCACCCACAAGGAGGGACCCCTGAGTCGTGAAACGGATGCCAAGACTGTGAGAATACGTATCCAAGTGAAGTGTACGCCACGAAGCGAGATGGGCATGCATGTACAGTCCAGGGGTAAGTTCCACGTATGCGATTTGCTCAGATCCCGCTGCAAGTCCACGCATTGATTCAACTCACCTCGAAAGGAGACTTCTCTCTGGCTGCACAGATCGGTGCGATCACATGGGCGATACTGATCTGCACAGGTCCATTCATTGTTGGTGTTCCAAGTTATTGTAGACAGTGGTTGAATGAAAGCAACACGCACCTTTTTTTTTCTAATTATTATTTCAAACTCCATCATGATCCTTGGCGTTGGCCTCCAGTCCGATGAGACCCGAGGTGCCACAATTAGAGTTTTTGCTCGACGTGGAGACCTGGCTGTGCATACTAAGTCGGGGAAAAGTGGCAATAAACCATCCGTTTATCCGTTTTGATTCCATTGTTGCCCCTGCCTGGCAGTATTAGTTACCAGTACCATTCATTTGTATTATATGCAATACTGCCCACCTGGCGAGACAAGTTGGCATCGTGTCCTTTGATCATTGGCGTTGGTGGGAGATCCATCCATCTCACATCAAGTATCAGGATAGTGATATTCATTTCCCCTGAACGAGGCTGCGCACGACTCGCCCCCAGGTTGCCCAAGCTGGGACAGTGCGGCCCGCCGCCATCTGCTGAGCTATTTCATCCCAGGTTCCATTATGATTGTGGCTAGGTCGCGATTGTTGTACAGCAATCCGTAGCGTGGATATTAGGTGGTACACTTTAACCCCCTGAACCTGTACGTTGAGATTTGATCTGGCTTTTTTTAATATCTGTAACTGGTTTACGACCCTCGAGCCGTACGATTGGTTTTCATTTTATATGCCAAGTCCATCTCGAAAGCATTTGGAATAAAATAACGACACAACGACTTTTTTTGCATACGACATAAACGGTCGACTACGTGTTGTACCGTATTTCATATGCATGTGAGACATGTGAAGTAATGCGTAACAGATGGCTGGTGATAACAATTGAATGGCAACGACTCCCTGAGAACAACCAAGATACATCATGATGGGCCCTTTGATAATGAATTTACTATCTTGAAAAGAAGGAATGGGTATTTCTATGTGCGTCAACGGCATGCCACGAAAAGAAAGCGGGAAACCGAATAGATGATGGATAAGATGTCAATTGCGTGAGAAAGAGAAAGCAAAGCACAAAGCATAACGAAGCATAAGGAAACAAACAATATGAAATGCAATATGAAGATGCGCCTGAGCAACCATGAAGGGCGTAAACCGAGAAGCGCACGCAAGAGGGGGAATGACATGTCTAGACGTGACATCTAGGAGTTCTTGTCCACAGATCGTTTCCGATTGCCCTTGGTTAGGTTGACTCTAGGCCCGTCTGGATTGATATCAGGAGTTGCGGAGGAGATTCGGGGTATCAGCGACCTGCGCTTTCGCATTCCACGTCGAGACTCGAGGGGGTACTCGCACTTTAGATGCCGCCGGGCACATTGACTGGCAAAGCGACGTGAGCCCATCATCAACAAAAACGGACAAAGCAGGAGATCAGAGGTGATTGTAAGGAGATAACTGTACAACACAATTATCGAATGCGGCCAGATTGTCCCAGTATCGGGTGTATATTGCAAATGGGATGATACGGAACCGCCACTCACTTGCAAGTCTTGTCTTTGCTGCCCGGATCCGGTGGACCGCAAGCAATCTTCCGCCCTCGGCAGAATAAGCACGCAAGGGCAGGCTTTTTATCGAGCGACCGTTTCGTATTGGTTGGAGACAAGCGAAGAGAAGGGGACCGAGAATGGCGACGATGCGAACGAGTGGTCGATGGGGATGGATATTGCGGAGAGAGCGAAACTGGAAAAGGAGATTCGATGAGATTGCACGATTGACTAGGAATTATGAAACTGCACGCACGCGAACTATCGTCCCACTCTTCCCGACCACTGTTCAGTTGGAACGAGCCATCATGAATGAATGGTGACGCCAGGACCACCCCGTCCTGCGATGCTTGTGATGATTGGGGGACCTGGAAAAACGGCGGGGACGCCGAGCTGGCAGGCGGGGGATAGGGCAAAGAGTCCATAGGGGGGTCTTCGTAACCAGGGATCACGGGCTTCTGGTCCTCGACATATTGCTCTGATGGAGACAAGATGCTATCGTCATCCTGGTCAGGTAGGGTGTACAGATGACAGGCGATTCCTGGCAAGGCCGGGTTGCCGTAGGTCGTTAGGCCCTGGGTGAGGTGAGATAGTGCGGCACAATCGGTATCATGTAGCGCACCTCGACGGGCTCCTGTTTGATGGGTTGCCAATCATGGGAGGAAGTAGTCAACTGGGGGGTGGACTGGGCGCTCTGAGTTGCCGAGGGATGCTCGCCCAAGGGGTTCAGGAGAGTATACGACTTGGTGGAGAAGGCAGAAGGGTACTGGAAGTGGAGGGCATTGGGCTCGCAAGGGGGGTCGGCAGTCGGGTACGTGCCATGGACGACGAAATTGGCGTCGACCTCGTCTGGGGAGGGGATGAGGACCGGCTGACCGTACACCCGATAGAACTGAAGATCGGACTCGTCCAAGGATGCAAAGTAGGAGCCCGACTGGAGTTCCTCGAAAGAGAAGGAACGCTGTACACGGACCTAAGTGGCACGCCGTGGCGCGTGTTCGGAAGCGTCTTGGAGAAGGGAGGGTTACGGAACACACCTGAACGTCGAACTTTGCCTCGTGTCCCGAGTAGTGGGAAGGGGACGAGTGCATGGCGGGGGAGGGCAAGAGGGGACGTCGAGAGCGGTGTGTGGGGTGGTCGTAATGAAGATACGAGAGTGAGGTAGAGGGGCAATGCATGAGAATAGACTAGAGAAGACTGACGGCAGGGGGAGGGGGATATCAGGCGGAAACAAAGCGAGGGACTTTATAACTTTGTCTGAACTGGCAAAAAAAAAGGGTTCACAGGCCGGTTACTTGAAGGTTTGGAGACTAGCTGAGTATGGAACCCACGCCTTTGGCAGGCTCGATGGTCAGAAGACAGGACTGGACAAGATGATGCACATTTACAGCAAAACTCCATTCGTAAGTTGTCGTAACAGATTGCCGTAACGAGCACCCACCGCCATCTGTCTCCATTTCGGACGAAAACCTGAGATTCGTGTCTTCATTCGCTGGGAAGTTACTGTTTGGCTGTCCATATCAGTACACGATCAATGAAATCACCCCGTCGCTGGGATATGTCGAGGACCTCGGAAAAAAATAATATTCGTCCACCAACCGAACCGGTCTAATGTGTGGTTGCCTTCCTTATATTGGTGCACTTAGTCGCATGAGACGCAACACGAATGGTGTCACCACGTACCCAATCCAACCAGTCCAGAATGGCAACTGACGTGAACTCGCCAAACCTTGACCTGAACTCAGGCTCGAGATCGCGAGATAACGATCTTGTTTCGTCCCCCCAGTGCCTGCAGAATTCCATTGTCGTCGCACGAGGCCGAGTTCGAGTCGCGACAATCCAAGACGCCGACTTCCCCCATCACGAAGACGACGCATCACAGCTCCCCGTTCTTCTCTCTTTCTCAATCCCCCGCCCGTCAACTTATCTTCCAGATGCCGAGTGCAGGGTTGGAAAAGGGTCTGCCTTCCTATTACAGTGTACATGTGTCTGCCTGCGGTCCGCCTAACTACTGTAAATTGCATCCGCTACGGCTCTTGCGCTACGAGAGAAGTCCCTTGATCAAGACATCCTGTGTCCCCTCTTTTTTTTTTTTTTTTTCCTGCGTGTGTATATATGAGTGTGCCTTGAGAGCAAAAGCCTCCGTTGTCGTGATGGCACATGCTGGCCTGTTTGGGGGGGGCGGTCCAGGCCAGCTGACCTCGTGGTCTGGTGCTTCAAGGCGCTCGATCGTGAACTCGCAAAGAATACTTTGCCTCCGCAGCGACGGGCCGACGGAACTAGAACTCGACGTTGTGCACAAAGAACGCGGAGTACGCTCTGAGCTACAAACGGCGCTTAAACGACACATTATCATGCGTGCGTCGTGTCAGCATTGTCAGCATCAAGCCTCACGGGTCGGTTCAGATTTTTCCCTATCCCTGGGCGCTCGCTTCATCATCCTCGCACGTCAGCCCACTTTGAGTGACAAGCTTTTGATACGAACAGCCCATGATTCGTGAACATGTGGAAATGATTCTCCAGTCTGGGACACAAGACGAAAACTTTCCATCATCGAGCGGAAGTCCGCAGGGTTGATTGTATGCGCCACAGACACCGCAAGAGTTATTTATGTAACCATCTTCTACATGCTCCGCGGGCGAGATGGACAGTGACGCCATAGTAGTGCCAATGCCTGCAATCCCTAGCAGTGCTTTTCTTCCTCTTCATGAGACCGCATCGAGGGCCCCTGGCATCTCAAACCCTGTCGTCCGTGTCGCTTCGCCATACGTGAGCAGCCCAACATAGGGCATCACGTTGTACTTGAGTGCGAATTCGGCAGGAGACACGTTCCTAGTAACCAATGTTATCAGTCACATTGTTTCGTCGCGATAAGGATGTGATCAGATCACGACACAACATGCGGTAACCTCCCCTTGTCCGTAGATGATGCATTTCAGAGCGGGAACTTACTTGAACGACTGTGATATTTCCCGGAACTTGTACTTGTTCCTGAATGACTGGACAATGTTCGCATCCTCCTTTCGGCGCACGATGCGATCCCAAAGGACGACGGAATTGTTCACCTAGAAAGAAGACGTGTGATGAGCATCAAAACACAGGTACCACAGCCAGATGGCGAAGTAGAAACGGACGGGGGCAATCGTATCTACCCGGTAGGATGACTCACCCCTTGTGCATTCGTGTACTCGGCCTCAAGGTACACAAACACTTGTTTTGTGTTCCAGTTGAAAAGCGGCCGGAGGTCTCCATTGTGGTTTGTGGTTCCAAAGAGGTATCAGATGTGGTAATTGGTGGAGCAAATGGTTTACGAAGCAGGATGAAATGAAAACACAACCGTCAACACGCGGTGGTTGTCGCAATGGAAGCAAAACGCTCACCAGCAGTGATGTTGAACTTTACAAATCCGATTTCTTCTTGTTTGAACGGATAACGCTTCGCTTTCGTATTGTATCTAAGAAACGGGTAAGAGCACTGCTTTCCAGTAGGACTCGGAGTGACATTTTGTAAGAGGACGCAATCCGTGTATCAGGTCAAAGGGTTTGCATACTGACACTTTGAGAGATGCCACGTCGATGTTTCCAGCTGGTGTGGCGGTAAACACGAACGAGGACAGCGCGACGGCTGCGAGCAAGACCATCATACAGGTCGACCAAAAGCTGGAGAGGCCATTGACGCGGGCGTAGACGCTGTGCATGGTGGAGAGTCGTAAGTAGAGCTGGCAAAAGCTGCCACGACACCTTGCACGTGCAAATGTTCTTGATTACCTTTTTTGGGTTATAGGTCTTATGTAGCCATATCCATGTTCAATTGCTAGACGAGCTCAGTTTCAGTCAACCTTGAACGAGTCGACCCTTGATGTCAGTCAACGGTTGCCTTATCTTTTCTTAAAAAAAAACAAATAACACTTATTTCCTCAACAGCTAAACCTTGGGTGCGCTCCAATCGCATCTCCATCAGCACTCCACCCTCCTGTCAACCTGCCAGTGCCGTGCCGGAAATTGTTGCCATACCCAAACAGTGCGTGTCTCGGAGACCCATCATGATATGAGACTCATCTTCATTAGCCGCTTTCCTGGGTCGGTCACTCCAGACCACTTTCCCGCACACCACTCCAGGAGAGCTTCCCCACTTTGGTACTTAATCATCACAGACAAATGCTAAATCGTCCTTCATTCGGATGAAGCACGACCGGCAGCTTTTCATTAAAGATGCTTATCTGATGGCGAGCTATTTCTGCGTGTTTCTGACCAACGTTTTCATATCGCCCGGAATGTTGGCTATACGTGGCCAATGAACTCCATACACGCTCCGCATGGCACCCAACCTGTTCCTTGAGATGGGCCCGAAACATTGGATCTCCCATCCATTGCTCACATTTCGCCCCCGTCGTGTCACCCTCTTCCTTTCGTCATCACAATGAGCCGTTGTCCACTCTTTCTATCCATAGCGACCTCTCCCCATCTGCTTTGGTATGATGGGCGCTCTCGACGAATCCGCAGTTCAACCCAACTTACCTGAAACGGCATAGAAACCAAACCATGTCGTTTCCCCCCCGTTACATTGTTCTTCCCTTCATTCAAAACATGCATTTCCCGATTGGATCACATCATACCCCCCCTCCATTCCTTTCAAGAGAGCAAGATCCTGATGGCCTGCAATCGCCGAATTTGATTATCTGAATGCTTGCGTGCAGCATGACGCTTTCATGTCCACTATCTCCAATAAATGACCGTGCGCGTTGCCCGTCCGTTGGTCAAACGATGTAAAGATGTGACGCCACCCCCCACTCAATGTCCATCGTGTTGTGTTGCCATTGCGCTACCCAACGATCACGTCCATTCTTGCTGATTGTGGCATGGTCCGAGAAGCGTCCCCACCTCTTTCGATCCCATATTCTAATTCATTGCACGATAAAGTGGGTTCGTCTTCGTGCCAACGCGAACCTAGATCGTACATACATATGCGTGTGTCTGTGTGCACCTCGCGAGAGGCAAGGGAGATCTCGAGAGGAACGGCTCGTCATTGGGGTTTTCGCGTATGCTATGATTGACGGTGATTATCTCCCGCATGGACGTGGGTCATGATTTCAATTTTTCCTATTTGACCGCCCATTGATGATGATTATGGTTGGTTCTCGTCACCCCTCCCCCTCCCCACCCCGAGATGGCTATCCGACTGTCGTCTTTGGGTCCTCGCCTGCTCAAACTTACCGACACTCTGGTACGCATGAACTCCGTGATGCGGCGTCCCTGTGCTTGATCGTGTCAACCTGTTGGCAAGCAAAAAAAAAAATTGAGGGGGAGGCGAGGCCAAAACGCAAATCAAAGACGCTTGCTTAGACCGCGTAGGGTGTAATAATGCAAATTCCAGTGTTCTCGCTTGACCACCCTGACTCTTTTTTTTTTTGACTGCACCTGGATCCGGCGGGGCGGTCACATTTGCGGACCCTAACTACATACTAAGAGTTCTAGTCCACCACTACAGATACCGTTCTTGGGACGCGGCGGCCTGGACCTCGCTTGGAACCAAGACGACGACGTCCTCCTCACTCTCACTCTCGGCTGGCGTCAGGTCTTCCTCGCTAATTAACGCCCCAGCCCACCCACCCTCGATCTCCCTCTCCAATGTCGCAATCTTGGCCCCTCGCGATCTCAGGAACGAAATGACTTCGCGAGCACGCCTGAATCCCTGCGCCTCAGTGACCTCTACAGCAGAACCCTGACCTTGCCCTTCCATGTCCCCACCATTGACCTCATTGACCCACCCGAACCGCCGCGCCAGATGCGCCGACGCCACAACGTGCTTGTCCTCGCCTGCATCTTCCAGTGCTGTAAAGAAGCTTGCCAGTGCACGCACAGCCTCACCACGCGCACGCAGCACATGGCGCATGATCTGGCGGGATGCGGGGCGTTTCCGCTTGAGCACCACGGGCGGTTCCGTCGCCTGTGCGGGGAGGTCTGAGCTGGAAGAGCCTTGTCTGCGCTCGACCCAAGGGCTCTCGGCTGGGATGTGTGGCGTGTTGTACTCGGATAACGCGGAGAGGGAGAGATCCCAAGCGTTGGGGGCCCACACGCCTACGAGGACACGCCACGCCGCGATGACGCGTTTGAAGCTAGTAGGGTCCGTTTGCGTCAGTGGCTGATGCTACCCTGCACAAGGAAGAGAAGTGGTTGATAAATGAAAAGACACCCACTGTAGATAGTTATCTGTCGTCACCCACGTCGTCACCGTCATTTACCACGCTAACGAATCAACATGATCGACCCACCGTTAACCAGCCTCGTGTGATAGTACGCGAATGCCCACACAGTCAGTCCCGCCACCAAAGCGCCGAGGCTCGTAAAGCTCAGCACAGCCCACAGCGCCCAGAATGCTGTAGGATAGATCAACATTAGTAACAACAGACCGATGACAACCTTGTTCTGTGCCTGAGTCTCCTCTTCGTGCTCAGAAAGCCCCGCTGCAAGTCGGCTCATAACGTACACGGGTAGATGGAGGATGAGTGGTAACAGAAAGAAGGGTAGGCGAATGAGGGCCGCCAGGGTATCGCGGACAAGAATCGAGAGGGTCAGAAGTCGAGAAGGAAGCGGCGTCGGATGAGTTGGGGACAAGGTTTCCGGGAGAGGAAGAGAGGACAAGACAGAGTTCGTAAGACGTGTCGACTGAAGGAGCGAATAGTATTCTAGAAGGTGGCGGCGCACGGAACAGAAGTTCGGCGTTGCGTCCTTGGTCGAGAAAAGGTCAACGAGACTAAGCGTAAAGCGTGAGTAGATCGTGCGAGTCAAGAGGCGGAGATCGGGGGTAACTCACGTCTGAGATACAGTCACGAATTCGTTCAAATCGATTGAGCGTTCGTCTTCCCAAAGTAGATCTCGCGCCATTCGAGCGACATAAAGCGTGTTCCTACGTACAACGCCGTCGACTTCTGGGTTACGCATAACATAGAGAATGACTTACCAGTCTGGGGCATTGATGGTTGTTTCCACGAGCTGCCGTTCGATTGCACGTGTGAGGCGCTTGACGGCGGCGCGAGCGGAACCCTCGGCATCAGAAACGAATTGTTCCTCGTATTGTTCCATAGAAATCGGCGGACCGAATCTGTAGAGCCTTTGTTAGCAGAGAGGATCTATGGGTACCAAGTATCTTCTTACTCCATGATCACCTAGAATAATCGGAGACTATCAGCGACTGACCACACAACGTCCAGACCCAGAGTGTAGGGCTCGATATACTCACATCACTACGATACTTGGACTTATTTGTATATACAATTGCCGTGGGCATGATTTTAACTTGGGGTCCCTTGATTCCGTGGTCTGCGGCCCATTTTGTGTATTCTAGCGCCGCCCAAGCAGCACCGTCTTTGACCTGCATAATTCGAGGTTCGGTGTAGGAAGTCCCCTCGGGGAAGAGAGCGACAGCACCACCTCTAGCAAGAGCCTCGAACGTTCCGCGGAACAGGACCTGGCGGTCCTTGGACTTACGGTCGACAGGGATGTTTCCAGAAGAATAGAGAAGCCAAGCCAAAAACTTGTTGTTGAACAAGGATGCTGCCGAATTTGAAGGTGGGTGTCATTGGATCGAGTAACCAAGCTGAGGTCACGTCCGTACCTTTCGACCAGTAGTTCAAGATTCTCCGGTGAGGAAATGAAGTCGCTGTGGGTATTCATTGGTTCGTCGTGTGATCAACAACTGCACGTAAAACGGACTGACAGAGAATGGAAGGGTCGAGAATCATGTTATGATGAGTTGCGGTACTGCAAAAAGTAGACGGGTTAACATTAGGTTACGGAAACCTGGACTCGCGAGGGACTCCTGCAAGTGTACCCAGAGCGTCCGTTGAGCACGGCCAAGGGGTCTCACTGGAGTCTGTTCTCGAAGTTGAGTTACTTACACGATGATCGGTCCTTGCACGGGAACGTTCTCTGCTCCTACGACGCGCACCTCGCTGAAGAAGGACCATACTGCCCACTCTGCCAACTTTCTGAGGACTCTGTGAAGCGTCTGCGAATCAGATTCGGGCATTACAGGTCGTCTCGGTGAAAATTAGCAATGAAAATGGGGATAAGGTACGGCGCCAGGGAGTGAAACAAATTTTGAGACCAGTTCGGTTGTGGTGAACCTGAGTGTCTGAGAGACTGCTTGGCTCTACATCAAATGGAGCCATTTCGAGCAACTCCTTCCTTTACTTGCTACCACCACCTCTATCACGAACATCTCAATTTATCCACTACTGGGAGACTGCTCTTGTCGTCTGCCTGGTTCGCCTGCAACATGTGATTACCCCGTATGATGACACTCGCTCCGTTTCGACAATGCTTGCCGATGCTGACACCCGCAGTATTTCCGTTCGCCAATGACACCTGATGTTTCAGCAGTCCCAAGTACTCCCAACCGCTCAATCTGCATAGACCAGCAGTACCACGTGTCCTTAGCATCCCAAAGTACGCAGAACAGCCTTCATCTTCGCTCTTATCATTCGGTAACCCGAGCCCGAAAAAGCCATGTCATGACGTTTCACATTGTACCAGACGGCGCCAAGGAATCTTCAGAGCTTCGAGAAAAATCAGCTGATCACGATGTTGTTTTGGCTTGATCCACTTATCCATCCCCTCCAGCTGTGTCTGACAGATATTTGGTCCTCTCGTTTGGTGTGTCCACAATATTCAATACCAGACTGAGACATACAACTTAGCCCCGATAAATTCGATCAGCACGTCGTTATTTAATTTCACGCTTCTACCGAAATTGTTTTGTGGTGTTCTCCGAGGGATGAGTGACCATGCTACTTGGGCAACACATTGTGCCAGAGGTC
This sequence comes from Xanthoconium separans, assembly GCA_038089695.1. NCBI lineage: Eukaryota > Fungi > Basidiomycota > Agaricomycetes > Boletales > Boletaceae > Xanthoconium > Xanthoconium separans. The sequence continues at coordinate 4,759 of JBBPLG010000167.1, read as the reverse complement.
AGTGTTTGCCCCTCTGAAATCTCATAAATTTATGGTCTTGTGGATGGGTCAGTTCATTGTTTAGGAAAGTCTGGTGTTTACATACACCCGCAATAAGTGCGGTGAGCGACGAAATCAAGACGTGCTCATTATGTTATTTTTAGGAATATTAGTATGTAGATGTTTCGAAGTTCTGCCCCTCCCCCCTTTGTTCTGTTACATATATTGATTCATGTGTTTATTAACGTCCGTCTCTATGCAGGATGTAAGCTCGATGTAAAATGATGGTGATACTTTCCCAACCTTAATCATAAGCTCTATTCACCTTTTATCTAATTTGCGCTTCTGCTCGCACAGCCTGAAAAACTATCGTCTATTTTCTCGACAGAATTCAATGTCTGGTTCATGGCATACTGCCTTCCTTGGCCGACTTACGATCATTGAGTGCCATCAATCTCGACGCACTATTTCGAAGCTAAAACTTATCAGGAATGGTGTGGTATCAAAAAGGTTTCTCCGAGTGCGAGCATATCTCTGGCACGCTCCACGCGTCTTCCATGTTTCGAGGTTCTCTGGGGACTTGGATATGCATCCTGCGTGTCATCTCACATAGACATGGATGCTGAGCTGGCAAGTACGACGTGCGGGAGCAGTGCCTGAGCTCACCAAGTCATTTTTTCTCGGTGTATATTGCAAGAGCTGGCTGAGTGCGGCGTTCGCGCCAAGATCGCGCTTTCATCATCCTTCCACACCGCCCGACGAGCACCGATGATCGATGATCATAAAAAATGATCTTATTGTTATCATAAAGAGATTCGGAGGCAGATAATACTTGCCTCATGACACATTCCATTTCATTCTTTATATGAACTGGTTCGTCTTCACTTTACTGACAAAACCATCGAGACGACGACGATAGCTTCTCTCATCAGGCATCAGATGATGATCAGCCGTCATGTCGCACTCCACGGCAGGATCCCGAGTTACGCTTTAGCCTCCTGGGGTTAGTCGCATGAGCAATTCATGACAGGGGTCAAGCTGGGCCTCCTGGAGGCAAGGATCCCATCCGGAGATATGTGTTTCAAATGAGAGAAGAACCCTGTATAACTAATTCAAATACAATAATCTATGCCATTCATGGGACCGATCTTTGTCCGAAGATGTTGACCCAACTCAGTTTCTTGCCCAGACTGGATGTAGAGAAGACGACTTGCTACATAGTCCGATGCAATCCATGTGTGTCGGACGGGGGTATTTGCCACCATGATCAGTTCTTCCACTGGGCTAAAAGCATACAGTGGGGTCCGACGCCATGGCTACATGTCCCAAAGTTAGAATGTAAGCATAGCCTGAACTCGGATGCCAATCCGAGGCGATAGCAAGTTTTGTACGGCTAAAGGGAAACTCACGCTGCAGAAAGTAGATCCAGTGTGCGGGGTTAATGCCAGTGGATGCTAAAAGCCTCGTCAAAGGAGTTGATTGGAGCGTCGAGCATATGACTCACGAATGTTGGCGCTACCATTCGGATCTTCGCCCCCCTCGAAGCGCTTCACGTTCTTTGGAGCACCTGACATCATTGGTTTAGTTTCGTCACAGATAACAGATAACGACAATTGCAACGCGAACCTAGTTCAGTAAATTGCCAATATTCCGCGCCACTGCAATCAGGTTTCTGAGATCAGACATAGACAATAATCCCGTGGGGTCAACATACAAGTGTCGATAACCAAGTCGGGTTGGAATCATCGTCGGGACGCCGTCTGATACGTGTTAGTCTATCAATAGACTAGATCGACGCCGAATAGATCAAAGTGTTGGACTCACCAACCAAGTGTACGCCTACCCGTCTCTGTCATTGCGAAACTTGCGATAATGAAGAAGACTTACATCGATAAATTCTATCAGTGCCGATGACACGTTCAACTAGCTCTGCAAATGGGAGATTTCCGACGCGAGGTTGACCTGACAACGTATAGTTTGAACAATTGTTCATTATCGCGAAGACAACATACCGAATGTATACAAGGAGACACGCCTCCCAGGAAACGTATGATTAAAAGCGACCGAAGCAATGCTCGCAAGGGATCCCTGTTAGGCAAAGACTCAAACGTGCTGGTCAGACTCAGACAAGCCATAATTCGGTTACCCCCAATGAATGACCTAGACCCATTTAATACGATTCATTTCATAACAAAAGGAACGCAACGGGGTTGACTTTACCACATGCGACGACACTGTATGATGGATACGCTCTTAATTGAGGTCCAAGTTCATTCAGAACCTTTCGCGCGACACTGTTGTACGCAAGGAGAAAGCCGACATGGGCGCGCGGTTCAGCCGAGCATACCGCTACGGACGGATCAAACGGGGGTAATCCATGGCCTTGAAGCGGCGCAAGCATGATGGAGGCGTCTGCGTGTCAGTGTCAAAGGAGGCTAGTGAGAAGCAAAGATTGGGATGGTACGCACCTACAAGGACGCTAGTGGTGTCTGACGACCCCCTAAATGCGACGACGAATTCTTCTCGCTTGTCATCCCTAGCGATAAACCCTCTTGTCGAAGTGATTATATCTTGAAACTAATAATCGAGGTGTCAGCACGTTTTCCAAGATTAGCAGCAGCAAGTGCTAACCTGAGTTATGAGGGTATTCCCCATCGGACGAGGACATATCACTTGGTAAGCACCAGACGCATACTTCGTGTAGCGAACAAGATTATCGTAAGTTTGCTGGTCGACTCCAACAGTGGGGTCGTCAGAACGGGGAAAGTGTGGCCATGGCCATCCGGTCGCCATTTCAGTTGTGCTATTGACAATTTGCGTAGGCTGAACTTCGCCGATATCGCCCATGAGGAACAATTCAGTGATCGAGAAAGGGGTAGTTATAGTGTGGGTGAAGTGAAGCTACCAGAGCTCAAAGTTGTGTATTGACGTTATCAAGCAAATCCGGCTGCAGACCTAATCGAGTCGAGGAGAATGTCTCTATAGTCACCTCCTGCTTCCCACATCGCAAACCCTCTCAAACCAGATTCCTTTATGTAGTTTCCCCTGGCAGCAAATGATCTAGCGTTATCGAAAGAAACCATGACTTCGGAAGTTTCGTTGTAAACATATGGCTACACAAGATCATCGTCAGCTCCAAAGCACAAGCGCATGACACGAAATTACTCAACAGTTTGACTGCAAGTATCATAGCGGTAGTGGATACCCGGCGCTGGGTCACCTTTCTTAGTCAAGAACCCACCATCAACCAGCCCCCATAAGTTGAATGTACCGCCAGGTCCTTGGGAAACACCGCATGCATCAACGCTGTTACTATCATCCCATGCATCGCCGAGAGGCTGATTCGAAGCATTGAACATCGGGTATGCAGCAAGTTCAGTTTCGCAGTCATCGACGAACGCATCAGAAGGTGAGACGCTGAAAGAATGTCCATAGGAAGGAACACCGAGGACGATCTTGTTGGCTGGCATTTTAGCGGCAGTCCACGCCTTGACGGCTGAGACCGCCGAGCCAACCCGGTGGGCGGGAGTAGCACATGTGTCATTCAAAGGAGAGTTGGGCCCGACAGCAGATGACCACGGTCCCCAAACGTCATAGTCCATGATGGCGACGTAATCCAGGACATTGGCAAAGTCTGACATGTCCTTGGAGGGATTGCCGAGAGGATCAATGAACGGTGTGATGGAAACTGCGGCAGAGAGCGTCAGATCAGACCCAACCTTCGCACGAAGTTCTTGGAGGAAGGAAAGAAAGTTCTGGGTGTCATGAAGATTGATAGTGTTGCAACCTATCCCCTGTTTGTTTGGAAACTCCCAACTAACAAGTACTCAGTGCTGGTTAGCTCAGAAAAAGTAAAGACCTACTCAAAGTTAATGCCATCTAGGTCATATTTCTGTGCAAATTTTGCGACAGTTTCGACAAAAGCAGTACGGTTCTCTGAGGTAGCTACGTTAGATGAGAACCAGAGGCCGCCAGCCCAACCTCCAATCGCAATATGAGCAGCAACACCCTGGTGTCACTGTAAATAATTGTTTTGGAACAAGGTCTTCAAGATCACGTACGTGTGCATGCGCTTGGAGAACAAAGTCGGGGAGGAGTGATGGATCTGAACCATCCAAGGAAAGTTCATTGGCACTTGGGGTCGTGATGCTGCCCGGATACAGTCAGCTATGTGTTTATCAAAATCAAGACTGACATTCAGGCAACTTACGCAAAAGAGTAGATCACTGTGTTGTACTTTTCCCAACTGACCGCTGACAGTGGAAACGCCTTCGCATCGCTGGCATGCCAACCAGTGTACCAGGCGGCTGCGATGGGCTGAGTTTTGTTCGAGGTCAATGCGAAAGGCGTCACCCGCAGGAGGGCAGCCAGCACTGCCAGAAAAAATGGGACTGCAATGGACATCACGAATTCCTCGGGTCCCAGATGCTGAGCCGAGTAAAACTGAACCTCTTTTTAAACTCGTCAGCGAGCTTCCGGCTTTTAATCGCACCAGACCATGCTCCATGAGGATGGTCGCGAAATGCTCGTGAGTACTTAGTTATATTTCCCAAGTGATGGAATTGCTAGCAGAGAGCGTGTCAGGCAAATGCTAGGAGGGACTTGGAATTTACATACGTGAGTGAAATTCCTGATTGAGTCAGAGGATAAATCAATAATGGATGCAAGCCTAAGTTCAGTATGTAGGTACATCAAAGACGCCACTGGGTGTAGCAGACTTTGCATTTCCAACCCCGCTAGCTGCGATATTATAGGAGGCAAGCCTCATCAATATCGATGG